>JBCJKH010066240.1:0-12802 GCA_039877255.1 Loriculus beryllinus | reverse complement strand
CCCCCACACCCCCCCCCCCCCCCCCCCCCCCCCCCCCCCCCCCCCCCCCCCCCCCCCCCCCCCCCCCCCCGATGGGGCGGCGGCGGCGGCGAGGGTCCCACCGCGTCGCCCACCCTTCCTCACCCCCCCCTTTCTCCCTATGCCCAGTGGTCGCGTCCCGGGCGGCGGGTCACGTGTCGGCGGGTGCTTGTGTGTGACGTGGGGGCGCGGTGGGGTGGCGGTGCGCGGCCGCGGAGGAGCGCTGCGCGGTGCGGAGCGAAGCGGAGGAGCTCGGCGGCAGAAGAAGAGGAACGGGGGGTCCCGGGTACATGCTCCGGGCGGTGCAAACACACATCCCACCCCCCCGTCTTCCTTCACCCCTATTCTCACATCCCGCCGAGAGAGAGGGGGAAGGAAGAGAGCTGAGAAAAGATCCGCTTTTTTATTATTATGATATTTTTGATTATTATTTATTTTTATACTTAATTTGGGGGCGGGGGAGGGGGGGGGCACTTTCGCGTTTACAAAGCAACCCTCCCCCCCCCTAAAAAAAAAAAAACAACAACCCAACAAAGCAAAAATCAAACCCAGCGAGCAAAGCCAGGACCCTGCTGCATTGCACTGGATTTTTACTTTTTGTTTTGTTTTTAACAACTATTTTTCCCTCCATCAGCTTTTCCACTAATTTTTGCAAATGGCCACGCTCAGCCCGTGGCCTCCTGTGGGATTTACTCTGGGGGAAAGGAGCTTTTTCCATAAGGACCCCCCCATATGCTCCCCTTCCCGTGGTCCTTTTTGTTTTCAATTTTTGTTTTATTTTATTTTCCATTTCCTTGCCAGGATTCTCCAAACAAACAAAAAATTACGCGCTTTTTTTTTTTTTTGTTTATTTATTATTTTTTTCCATGCATTTTCTCTTTTCCTTCCCAGGACTCTGGAGTGGTGGGTTAAGTCTTTGTAGCTGTTGTTGTTATTGTTGCAAAATAACCTGTAAGTCTGTAAATAACTCTGCTTGTGCGGAAATGTCGGACTGTGCCGGGGATGCAAAACCGCGCTGGCTTTTCGGGAAGGGATTTCGTGTCGGCAGTTCGCGGGCAAAGGCCTTTGCTGGGAGGCATGGGGTGGCTGGGCAGGGGGGAACAGTGCAAAGCCTTTGCAATCCATGTCTCGGGTGGGTTTTGCAGCAGGGCGCAGCGGGAGGGGGCCTGTCACCCTTGCCTTCTGCTGGTCCCGTATGGAAACGTATCGCTCTGTATGTAAATCCGTGGTGATTTCTGCATCTCTATCCCCCGGCCTTGCGTATTTATTTCAAGTGGGCCTGCTGCGAGGGTTTGTCTCGGGGTAGGGGGGGGGGAGGTGGATCAGCAGATCCCAAGTCTCATTTTTCTTTCCCCGTCGGTTCTTTGGGCTGCGAGGTGCCGCGGCCGCTCGGGTGCGGGGAGCAGGGGAGGGCGCGCTCCGGGCTGCGATGATATTCCCGGCCCGTTGCAATTAATAGAAATTATTTACAGGAATAACCACCGCAGGTCACGGTGCCCTCGGTCCACTAATGCAATTGCTCACAGCTACTGGTTCAGCCACTGCCGAGCCCCACGGAGCAGCCACTTTGGACGCAAAGTCGCCTGGTGCTGCTGTTATTTTGATTTCTTAGCTGAGCTCTGGAACCAAAACGCTTTAAAACAAGGAGGGAAAGGAATAAAAAGAAATTAGGAAGAAAGCCCTTCTGCTTTTCTGCCTCATCATTAAAAACAGCCTGGTGGCAACACAGGCACGGTACTCCTGAGATGCTTGAGGTAGTTCAGATGTGCTGGGGAGACGGCTTTCCTGTAGTTAAAAAGCAATATGTAATTCCCAGTGAGTGAGCACACGCAGCTTGAGCTGTGCAACTCTGATCCCGGCCCTGTGCAGGAAGGAGGTCCCCGGCTGTTTGCAGGCGGCTGGGGAAGCAATGGACCCAATAATATAAATTCTGCTCTGGGATTTTGATTTTTTCCGTTTTTTTAATTTATATTTTCTTTTTTGTTGTTGTTCTTTTTCAGCACTGAAATTAAAGGAAGGGGATGGGGGGGGGGGGGTATTGTAGATCTTTTCTGTTTGTCATTTCTCTGCAGCATGTGATGCTTTCACTTTATCTGGAGCGTGTGCTTGGCGGAGCCCAGTGCCCGCGGGATGATCGGGAGCAGCTTGGGTGTTTCTTTTTTAGTGGAGACCTGAGGTCGAGCACAGCTTCTGTTCAAGTAGCACTTTTACGGGGGAGATTTCTCTCTCTGGCTGGCTGCAGCCAAGCTGGGCTTGCATCAGAGTTTCCATTCTAACCCTCCTCGTTACAGGGACATAGAGAGCAGCCACCACCATCCCCTTTGGGCTGGGAGCTGGGCAGCCTGGCCTGCTTTGTGGGGTTTTTGGCCTTTCTCCTCCGGTTTCGTACAGTGCCCGGCTGCAGCTCCCTGGGAACTACTGCCACCCGCCTCCACCTGCTGCCGCTTCCTCCTGCCCCCCAAAAGCTGCAGCAGTCCCTGTGGTGCCTTGCAGGGAGCTTCAGGGTGCTGGGGATGGGGTCACTTCTCTAGGACCTGTGCCAAGCAGAGCCTTGCCATCCTCTTTCCTTGCTGCCCCATCTGAGTCCCAGCTCAGTACCGGCCGGTGGAGGTGGCTACCAAGCAGGCAGGGCAGCCGTACCCCAGTAGGGCGGCCTCCCTTGCCTCAGAGAGCTGACAGCAAGCGCTTCACTTTGGGGGGCAAGGTGGGCCCATGGTGGGGAGGGCTGCCAGAGCAGGGGGTATGGGAAGCCACCAGAGGCCCCCGTGTTGGCTGCGGGGCACTCTCCACCGGCCTTGGCCTTGTTCTGAGTCCTGCAGGCCCATGAGGTGCCTCCATGGCGTACAGCAGCTGGTCCCGCTTGCTGGGGGCTGTGGTAACCCCGCTGTGGAGGGCCAGCCCCACACACACCCCCTCTGAAAAACACCCCCCCACCCTGCACAGAGCCCTCACCCAGGCAGGGGTATGAACCCCGATGTGCTGCCAGGCAAAGGGATGGCAATGAAGGGAAGGGAGTGACGCTGCTGGAAATGGGTCCTCTTGGAGTTGGCAGGGGCATTTCTGGGCACACTGGAGCAGGAGCGGAGGCAGGAGCAGCGCTGAGCATCGCTACAGGTGCCTCAAGACCCCACTGCAGGGTGTCCCGCGTCAGCCTCTCCATTCCCCCCCTCCCTGGCAAAGCTCCTTGGATAGAAAGCAGCCCTTCTGCTGTGCGTTGGCATGTAGGACACAAAGCAGTGGAATTACTTAGCCCTCTCTGAGAGCTGCAGCTCGGTGTCGAAGGTCTCGGAACTGAAGTGCTGCTCGGGGGTGATGAGAGCCCCCAGGATTTGGGTGCTGCCCCCTGACAGGGAATGCAGAGCAGGTTTTTAAGCGACATTGCGGCGAGTACGTATTTTTCCCAGGTGAACTGCACCCCTTGAAAGAAGGGCCTCGTGTTTTACAAAATACTGCTTAAATAAACAATGACCCACTATAATTTTTCCTTTTGAAATTAACTCCTTCAGGCCATGAGGCTTACCCGTACCTGTGCAAAATGGTTCTATGGAAATAGCTGCCAGGAATTTCAAAGGGAAAAAAAGAAAACAAAAGTGTCTGGGAGAGAAAAGTTTAGCTTGACAGGAGAGAGCCTGTAAATCTCTCCCTTTCCCCGTGGCAGTCGGAGATGAGTTGTGAGAGCAGCCTGCCCGTTTCAGAGCCGGGCGCTGCAACACAAGTGTTACTTAAAAGGAGTTTTGTGCATATTGATGCCTGTGCACTGAGGCCAGGCTGCACACTGCGCGGGGACAGCCTATTCCCTGGCTGAATTGGACTATCTTGTTTTCTAATCTAACCTAGTTTTTCTTCTGTTTCTTTTCTTCTTACTTTTTTTCTTTCTTTTTTCTTTTTTTTCTTTTGTCAGGGGTTGGTGCTTTGCAGGAACCTGTTCTCAGTGCAATCTTGGAGCTTTTTGTGGGTGTCTGATTTCTGTAACATGTTTTGGTTTCCAGTATGAATGTAACGTACAAAGAATATCATGACACTGCTCTAGGTGTATGTGATCTTATCTACCTGACATTTAGGGTTTTTTTAACCGTCCGATTCATCTGATTTGCATAAAAGTCACATGATTTTTTTCTTTTTTTCCTCCTTTTTTTCATGCATCGTCATAACAAACTACTCTGGTTTACCAGGCTGTTTTCTGTCTGTTGGCATGAATGCAGGGCCCAACTCTCTCCCCCTCGTTCGTCCTTGATGGAGGTTTGGGATGTTAAAGGTAGCACTTGGAGGGGACCTGTGATCCCAGTCAGCCGCTGGAATCCTTAATAAGCAAACACGTACTGTTCAACTTCCAAGAAAACAAAGCATCTGAGCACGCATCCCATCCAGTTCTTGTTAATTAAAATAGATGACACTTCTTTTTATTGATAAGGAAACTCCCCCGGAACAGCCCCCCCGATCCCAGAAGGCTCCCCCTGCCGCCGCTGTCCTCATTACAAAACAAGGCCGCAATTAAAATAAACTCCAAGAGCTAACAAAACTGCTGCCTCTCACTGGTCATGTGTTAACTTTAGCTTTTAATGCAGAACAAGATGTTTTCCCGGGTATCGGAAGAGGCATGGGCTCTGGCTGGGAGGGGAAGAGGGAGCAGCAGCCACGCGTATGGAAATGGCAGGGAGTGGAGCACTGCGATGCTCATCGGGGCTCCTTTTTCTTTGGGTTTTTTTTTTTTCTTCTTTGTTTTAATTGGAGTGTTTGTGATCTGGCTTGGTCCTTACTGCGAGGGAAAGCACTGGAAGTGGAAAAACTTGAATGTCATGGTAAAGCCTGGCTGTTCCAGCACGCCTTGGGCACACCTGACCGTACCTCACCCCTGCCCAGCCCGGCTCCAAGTCAGCCCACTGACCGCTCACTCATCCACAAGCCCTTGGCCCAATTTGTGTTTCTCCTATCACACCTTGTGCAGAGGCTCTAGGCAACCGTAGGTACCACTCCACATCTGCTGGCATCTGAAGCTGGACTGATATGGGAGGGGGAACGACACGGGGCATCCCAGAGAACAGGAGGGACTGCCAAAGGCTGCGGAGGGGCTCATGGCCGGCTGGTCCACAGATCCTCCGCACAATAATACAGCTCCCTGCACTGCCTGAGAGCATGCTGTTGCCTCCGTGCCATGTGTAGACCCCCATCTGAGGTTATAAATTGCACTTGGACCAAAAATGCATGAAAAGAACCACTCTGATGACAGAGGACTGCGCATCCACGCCGCTCTCAGATAAAACCCCAGGATAATATTCCTGCAAAATTGCCCAAATAACTGGCATATCTGCTTGGCTTTTCGCTGCCAGGAGACAGTGCAGACTTGCCTGTCAAAAATTACTTTCCTCCCACATAGGCAAAGGAGTAAGATATCTGCCTGTCTTTTTCCCTAATCTTCTGAACACTGACTGCGAGTAAATATCAGTTACCAAGAGGTGCGCAAGGACCGTTCCTGTACCAACAGCCTTGTGCCATGTCTGCCCCATCTTTGATTTAAAAGGGAAACTTCATCCAGAAGTTTAACCTCCCACTCCTCCCTGGTTCCTGTCAGTTTTTAACCAGTTATGGACCGAAGCCCAGCAGTGGTTGGTGGGGCTGTGCTGGTAAGGAGTCTCCTGGCAGTGTGCATGGTGAGGGAGCCTTTGCCCAGCCAGTGTCCCCAGCCTACTCCCTTGCTTGTCCCAAGATCTTGTCATCCTGGTGCCTGCAAAAATATGGAGTGTGTGACCTGTGGAAGCTGAAAATCCCTGGCCCGTGGCTGAGCTGCACCACTGACCTCTTTCCTGTTCAGAAGATCTGTCAACTTTCAGCTGTCAAGATTAAAAAAACCTGACTAACCCCTGAAGATACTTCCCTGATAAGGAGTTGTGCTGAGATAGTTCAAACCTAAGAAGTAAGTGGTTGCTTTGTTGGGAAAAAAAAAAAATAAAAAGAATAAAGGCAGTGCTTGCTTTGGATGGTTAGTAGGATTATTTATTACTCTTCTACTCATGCAGCAGAGAATCTTGCAGATCCCTGATATTAAAAAGCAGAAAACAGTCTAAGAAGAAGGACGATGCCTCAAAGTTTTACCGGCACAAACACATCGAAATTAAAAGAGGGATTTGCATCGGTCCTGATAATTTTTGAATCAGGCCTTTAAAGCTCAGGCTAAACTAGCCTGGGTTTTATTTTGATTTTGTTTGCTTGGGTGTTTCGTTGGTTTATTTTGTTGGGTTTTTTTTAATAACTCCTCAGCCATCTCAGCCAGCAAAGTGCTACGTGAATTTCTGTTTCTTTCTTCAAATAAAACATCAACGTAAATTTTATATTCTTTGAAATGATCTGCACAATTTTGTTGACTGAAAGCCTTTGATTTGGACTTAAAGGATTTAGTGACTGGATGAGAGGGTATCTGGAAGCAATGGTGAAAATTGTAATTATTTGTTTTACTGCCTCTGAAATTCTTATATTTCTCTGTTCTATCTCTAAAAGCATGTCTGGCAATAACAAGCTGTCTCTGAAAAGAATTCAATTAAATGTATTGCCAACAGAATATTTTATATATTTTTATACTAGTAGTTACAGTGTTAAATAATATATTAGTAGATTTATAGACTACATTTAGGTATGACTATGAATAGCTACAGTAAAGCCCAGGAATATTTGTGTAAAAAAAGGGGGGAGGGTGGGTGGTTTGGTTTTGGGGATTTAAGACTTTTTTGCCCTTGTGTTTCTTATTTGAGTTATAATTTTAGGACTTAAAAAGAGTTGTATTTTCTGATCTGCTATTCTCAAATGACGAGAATAAGTCAGCTATTTCTTTGAGGCAAAAATTCAAGTGGGATTTCTCCTTGTTTTAAATAATTAAATATTAAAGGAGTAAGAAAGAAGCAGGCAGATTCTACGATATGGACATGAATCGAATGGGATATTTATTTGCATAAGTACATGACAAATAGGGAAGGATCGATCTCAAAACTGTATGAAATTGCCAGTTACTCCATTACAGAGTTACAAATAGATTATTACCCGTAAGAAGTAACTCTTAATGTCCTAAAAATAATTTAACTCTAGAATTATTTTTATTTAATCTGGTAAATGACAAATACATTTTTAATTGCTATAAAGCAAAAATAAAATGTCTTCCAGGAGCTTGAAACTAAACCAAACTGCTCCCCCCACTCCTCCTATTTTTTTTCAATGGACATTTCTTTCCGTTTTTTTCTTTTTTTTCCCCTTCTTTTCTTCTTTCTGTCTGAAGTCTCCTCGGCTCTTCTGAATTTTGCAATTTATTTCTCCTTCCTTCTGCCTCAAGAAAAATACTTTTCATCTGAAAACATGGTAAGTTTTTTCTTCCGAGCCTCCTTGCAAATTGCCTTGCTCTCTCCAGACGAGTTTCTAGGATCAACAAGTTAACCTTCAGGAAGATTACAAAGGTGCAAGTGGGCTGCTTAAGAGGTGAATCATTAAACATAAGGTGAAGTATACAACTGCAGAAGGTTTCAATTAAAGTGACAGTTCAGGCAGCCTTTGCCTGCCCGGGAAAGGTATGCTTTTATTGTCAGCACCGCGTTGGGAACTGCATCCATCCTGGGCAGGAAGGGTTGGTTCCCTCCAGCCATGTTCTGCTGTGCCAGAGCTGCTGTTGCTGCGGCGGTCCTTGCTCAAGCAAACAACTGCACCGGTTTCAAAGTGATAAATTCAACTGTGACAGCATTAAATATGGGAAAAGGGCCAGATCTCCTTTCTGTCCCACCCAGGGTGGAATGAAGGAGCCTGCCTTGGACGTGCCTTCCCAGAGGCTTCACCCAGTGCTCCTCACCACCCTGGCCTGAGGCAAAGCAGGATCAGGCCCACAACTTTCCCCATTACTTCCCTGAATCCTGCTTGCTTCTACTTATTATTATTTTTTAAGGTAGCTTTGTTTTAATACGACAGCGTATTTAATAAGCAGCTCCGGGGTGAAAGGAGGAATGCGAGATCCTTCCTGAGCCGTGGAAATGCTGCAATTGTGCTGTCTCATCCCAGCATCCCCACGGCTGCTCGGAGTGGGGCTGGCATGTTGGCACCTCTGGCCCCCTTGCCAAATTTCCCATGGGTGCTCAGGGACTTTCTGCCCCCATGCAGAATCTATAGCTATGAACAGAGGGCAACACATGGGTGACCAGTCCACAGGCAGCTGCCTCTGCTGTCTGCCCTGCGTGGAGGCATCCTGCATGTTTGGAAGGGGTACGTGCAACCTTGGGCTGGTTTTCCCTGGCTTTAGGGAGTACAGTCAGCATGGTGGTGAGGCAGGAGGTAGAGGAGGTCAGGTCAGCTGTTCCCCTGACATGGAGCAATGTTGTGATGTTTTTCTGGCACTTTCCTGGTTTAAATTTTAAGTACTTCTGGGATTTGTATTTCTCCCTGACATGTTTCCATATGGCAGCCCTGAGTGTGGATGGGATCCTCTCCACAAGGATGCTCTAGTGATTGGGTTAATTCCCTCCTGCTAATTCCTTACGTAATCATGTGGGCTCGGATCCTCAAAAGTATTTGTGTGCCTGCCTCCCTTGGAAATCAGAGGGTTTAATTGTCTGCTAAAATTACTGTGTTTTGTTTTGAAAGCAGAACAGGAAATAACAAACTTGGATTTTATGAGATTTATTTGCCTCTTTGTGGCCACAGAGCATTTTATCTACCTTCACAAACAAATGCACAGTTAGATAGCGAGGTGCCCAGGTTACATATGGATTTTTAGAATGTGACCAGTGGTAATTGGGTGCCGTCATAGGTTAGGGGAGCTGGGCCTTGGCCTGTTGGTGCTTCTGATCCCGGCTGGTAAAATGCACATAGGACAGTGGCACGGTCTTGCAAAGACGCTGTAGGGAAGAATCCATTAAAGACTGTGAGATGCTGAGATAGGGGGATAATAGAGATCACGTCAGTGAGAGATGCCATCTATTACAGATAACGATTGCACAGCTGACTGCATCTCCCTCTCTAGAAATGGCTCCTTTCTTAGTTTCATTTTTGGTTATATGACCCAAAAGAATTCTTCTCACTCCCTGGCATTTGTCCCCTTCAGATATTTCATGCAGCACGGAAGAAGGAGGAATCAAAATACTGTGACATTGAAGTTTATTGCCGATCCTGCTTGTGTCGGTTGAAATCAGTTGCTAAAACCTCAGCCTGCAGGACCCCGTGCTCTGTATTTTTCTTGTCTAGGTAATCACGATGGCAGTAGGGGGAGGTAAGTATAAGGGAAAGGACTGATTCTATTAGGTGTTAGAAGAGATTATTAGAAAACGGGGGGAAAAGCAATAAAATCATAAAGACGTGAATTAAAAGAGTGATGAAATCCTGTCCCTGCTGACTGCAACGCGACACTTCTCATGCACCCTTTCTCAGTCTGGAAGATTCCCAAGCATTGATAAACACTTTAGAAGAGCCCAATTCCACAGCAGCAAGCGGTGGTGAATACCAGGAGGAAAAATTCTCGGGTGCCAGAATCAGCTCGGCAGCTTCAGAGGCAGTGTTTAACCTGCTGCCTTGCAGCCTGTGGGCCCTGTTTGGGTTTGTTGTCAGTGAGCAATTTAGATTCACAGTATACCTGGGTTATATTTAGGCCAATTAAATTAATTGCTGGTACAGACAACCTTTTTTGTACCCAAGGCAGTTTTTGCCCCCCTTCTCGATACCGTAGGGCTGATGTAGTGATTCTGGAGCTTTGGTCTGGCAGTCAGAGCGTGTGTGTATTTTACGTTAAGAAACAGCAGCAGGGATGGATGCTGCTAGACAAATATTTGGTTAGTTTTTGTAATTATTAGTAATAACAATACACTGCTCTCTCAAGCACCTTTCATCTCAGAGTGTTTTCAAAATGCAGGTAAAGCCAAGCCAGGCAACTCTGCTCTAGGGGCTGTAATTAGCTTTAGTTCCACTTTGTAGATGTGGAAAGTAAGACAGAAGGAGGTGAGAGGATTGGAGGTGAAGCAAAGCCAGGGAGCAGTGCCCTGAGCAGCAGCCAGCAAGGCCTGCCTGAAGCAAAGCTCTGGCCACTGCCAGGCTCTTGGTTGACCTGTCCTGTAAGGCAAGCTCATTTTGCCATTCTGTGCTGAGACTCAAGCTAGCTCCTGAGCCACGAGCCTGAACTTTCCCTCCTGGGAGGTTCAAACGCACCTTGGTCAGGAGGATATCCCTTGGTCAGATGGTTTCATGCTGTTCTCCTTTGCAGCCCTCCTGGTGCCTGGACTCCACACATTAGAAACCCACAAAATGAGAATGGCTCCTCAGTGACCAAGAACAGGAGGGACCTGATAGCCTTTGGAGCCTGGTCCCCACAGCTCTGAGCTCTCACATCTTCTCTGGCAACTACAAACTCATCAGGTTGTCTTTTTGCTTCTGGCTGCCTGTTGCAGGACCTCTTTCCCCACGTGGTCGGCATGCTTCTTCCAGTTTCTACCCTATGTTTGTTCATAGACTGTTGTCCCCTCCACCATGCTTGGATCAACTCTGTACGCTCTAGGTCCCTTGGACATCTGTGCCCAGGCTGTGTTTGATTTGTTTCAAAATGGGTAGAAAGCTCAAAAATTTGCGATGATGTTTTAGGTAATTCAAAATCTTATTCCAGAATCATTTAGTAGATGTCTGCCCATTTCTGACTGACTGATCCCTTTCCCTCTTTTTGACCCTGGAGCAGACAGAGGTAGTAGAATGCACCATGTGTCCCGGACACCAACCTGGCAGCCTGCCCCGTGGCCTTATCAACAGCTTTTTCTGCAGCTAGTTCATGGGGCTTTGGTTCATGACCCTTGATGGATACAGCTGCAGTGGCTGAAAAGGTTGCCATTCCACTCATGGATGTAGAGGACACATATCTCAGGAGATTTCAGCACATGGATAAGGTGATTCGCATGTGCTCTTCTGGTCTGCACCTTCTTTTAGTAGGGTCATGCCATGTTAGCCAGGATCTAGGCCTAAAACTTAAATGGGTAAGTAAGTGCTAGGTCTACTTTTGAGGGGAAAAGTAAAAGAAACAGAAAAATGCAATGACTTGAAACGGTCTATTCTACTCTACTCTACTCTGCTCTACTCTGCTGTATCATATTACACTCTGTTCTGTCTGTTCTGTTCCATTCCATTCCATTCAGTTCCAGTCCGTTCCACTCCATTCCGTTATACTCTTCTGTTCCATTCTGTTCGGCTCTGTTCTGTCCTGTCTATTCCATTCCGTCCCATTCTGTTCTGTTCTATTCCTTTCTGATCCATTATGATGCACCATGAATGTGTGTTCCCAGCAAGTTTCCTGGTTTAGGCCCTGAGTGCCAGCATAGAGATCCCGGCTGTTATACTGAAATTAGTTGAGATCAGCAGATTGTCAGGGCTTCAACCCGCCACAAGGATTCAATCACTTAAGTATATTTCAGATCCCAATTGACCTGGTACTTCTCTCTTTTATTATCTGTGCACAGTCTCTCCTGCTGTGCCAAGATTTCTGTGTTCTTCATTTCTCTTCCATCTCTGATGCCACAAAGTCAAGTGAATGTCTTCAAGGAAATCTCAGTAATAAAACCTATTTCCTCCTCTCTGCTGCGAAGAGAAAGCAGAGTAATAGTTTCTTTATCCATTAGGGACTGGTTAATGCCTCACTCCTCATCATCACCAAATGCAGCTAATAAAGGAGTAAAGGAGATTTGGCAGTTTAATGCAGCAGCTAATTTTGTGCCTGCTCCCCTGCCAGAAAGTATTTTCACTTTAGGGTGATGCCAGAATAGGACAGCTGATTAATTAGCCTTCTCTTGAGCAGGAAGAGCTCAGCTAAGACGCCTGCAGCCCCCAGACATCCCAGGCATTGGCCAACTTTGTTAATAGTTGACGTTCCCAGTATCTCAAGGGTTAATCAGTCTGTCTGGGAAAAAAGAGCTTTCCCTCGGGAGGGACCAGGTCTACTACACAGATCAGGTATAGCTCTGTCATTGAGAGAACTGGCTAGAGAAAGCTCCTAGTACGTAGGTGTTGATCAGACACCACCAGTGTAGTGGCTCACAGTGGGTCACTGCGCTCTGCGTTTGAGGGAGGCAGTGCAAAAACTTTCAAGTCCCTCTGTGACTCTGCGGATTCAGCTTTGGAAGGGTCAACACTGTAGCTGTCGCATGCAAGCATGGAGATCTATGGAAGATGGCTCTCAGGAGTAGCGAATGTATTCGTGCAATGAGCAGAAATGCAAAACAAGGAAACCCCAGCTTTGACAGGAAAGTCTCTCAGCAGAGACATTCAAACACATTCACTGACTGCAGTCAAACACACAGAAGACACCAGGCACACATGAGGGCAGCTCCTCAGAGCAACACGGACCCAGCAGGGCCATGATAAGCAGAACCCCTGCGCCAGCTCATCAGTGCTCTCCATGGGTCATTAACTTCTCAGGAGCTTTCCCTACCTTGCCTTTGTTTTTCACAAGGTGCTTCAGAACATCTTAAGCCTGCGCACAGATTAATTAAACTCAGAGACAAGAACAGACAGTTTCCATAGGACCTGGTCATCTTCCTTTCCATGTAATTTCTCTGAGGTTTTATTATAATGCCTGTAAGACTTTGCAAGACCAGGAACTTAGGGAATATATCTGTAGGCAGAGAAACTCCCTCCAAGCATGGGATGTGTAACATCCAGCAAAACAAGTCCTTCGGTCTTGGTTGAATTCCTCTAGATCATAGAATAGTTAGGAGTGGAAAGGACCTTAAGATCATCTAGTTCCAACCCCCCTGCCATGGGCAGGGACACCTCACACTAAACCATGTCACCC
>JBCJKH010066237.1:2532-20102 GCA_039877255.1 Loriculus beryllinus | reverse complement strand
TATATGGGTGTCCTATTGTGAAGCCTGTTTTTGCTTTTACTGCTGGCTTTAGCACAGCAAGACTACTTCTGTGGATATGTAATTATACATATAAATATATGTATGATACATGAAATATATTTAGAAATGTTCATAATTTTATTGGATATATCTATACATATACTTTGGTGTGAATATTAATGAATACAGAGGTTTTTAATATTATTTTTCATGTTTATTTTTGCTGTTGTTGGGAGTGGAAGTGAGGGATGGGATTTATACGTATCGTGTGTTTATACCACAAGTAAACCCCAGGAGAAAGAGATTCAAAACATAATGAAGTCTTTTAAAAAGGTAGTGCCTGTAATTGCAATTTACTGCTTATGGTGTGTTTTCCCAACAGAATTTAATTCCTTAGTATTATTACTTATTGCAAGTTCACATTGTCACGACCTGCAAAGGGATCCACTTTGCCATTTGTCCTCCTGTTGCCAGAGAGCTTACCTTGCTGTTGACAGCTACTTCTACACAGATCTGTACTTTGCCAGTGTCGAATGGCAGGGCAGCTGATGCAGACTCATTTGCTGCCTTTTGGAATCATGGAAATCTTGAGATATTGAATTCTAGAAAAATAGTCCTGCATCCAAATCTTTAAGGTTTGCCAGTCCAAAGTGATATAGGGTTTGACAGCTCCCAGTACCCTGAAAATACAAGGTAGGTTCAGGGAACTATAAAGCAAAATTCTGAACAACATACTAACAGATAATTATAAAATAGGAAAAAAAAAAGAGGAAAAAAAGTGTCTGTATGCTTATCTACCTAATACATTGATTCGCTTCAAAGATCTCTCACACTCTTCGTGCTCGGTGAACAGGGTATTGGCCAGAGTGGTCTTGTGTCTTTATATGATTCTTCATGAACCTTCCATTCTCAAAGATGTTGAGCCTGGGATAGAGTTCATCCTGGATTCTGTATCTAGTTACTCAGTATGGCCTCCAAACTTCCCTGGTCTCCCTTCTCACTGAAGGAATGCAGCATTGCTAGGATGACTTGACCAGAAACAAGTTTCCAGGGCAACAGGCTCAGTTTAACTACTGCATCCAGCTGAAATAAATGTTACAAAATATACCTGGGCCTCTGCTGTTGTGACCAGCGCCCCGGCCCCGAAAGCTCTGTTTGCTGCAAGGGATGTGCTGCTAGGGCTAACTTTAGTGATTAAATGGAAACTGCACTGAGTTCTAATGCATTTTTTAGTATTTATTCATTTAAGTTAAAGCTTTACAAATTATTTTGAGGGACAAGCAATAGAAGAGGAATGTTTTTGTAATTGCTATTGAGTTGGTCCTTTCCACCTGTTTCTGTATTGTTGGCAAGGAACTGTAGGCTGAAGTCGATTAATGACTTTCTGGTCAAGCTTTTTAAATTGATCACAGTCAGTCATATGCTTTTTTATATTTTTCTGCTTGACATGCGGACTTAGCTCTTGTAGCACACCACAGTGCTTTGCTATTGATGGTCACTGCCTAGTCAGTATGTTTCTTTAACATTTTTAGCCCTTTGTTATTGAAAAATGCCACCAGAGACTTAAAAAAATCAACCCCTGAATATGTTCCTATGCAAATTTTTTAAGATATAAATGAAAAAGGACCTTAACTGAAGCTCACTGAAATCTGGGGAAGAAAGGAGTATTTCTGTTGGTTTTGAGGACCTTTGAATTATGCTTGTTTGAAAGTATCCAAGTGCTCTGTAAAATCAAGGGCTCATTTGAGTCAGTTGTAAAGGACACAGACTTCAATGGATTTCAGCTGCTCAACAACTGTTGGAGGTTACCTCATTGTACTTACTTTGCTTAAGACAATTACTAAGGAGAAATTCCCCTTCTTCAATCTGTAGTCCCTCCTTGGATTAGGGGGAAAATTTTATTCAGGGTGTTTTGGTAGCGCTGTAGGAAAAGCTACCTGTGCTGTGCACATTGCTTATGAAGATGAAGGTCTTTGCATCAAGAATGAGTTATAGAGCAACGCTTCAGAAGGTAGTTGGTATATGTGCATGAGACCTGTTGTTTAAAAGCTTTCTAAAATAAAGGGCAAACCTGAGACCCAAGAACTTTGGAAAGAATGAGTTATACCAGGTAAAGTTTTCCTTTGATGTTCTTCTGGTTTGTAACATTGCTGGAATGACTGAATGATTTTCACCATAGTGGCTGTTACCTGGCATTAATTACTCAGCTGGCATTAGTTTTCTTTTTTACAGCAATGTAAACCCTGTGAATATAGGTGAGATGTTTGTAGAGCAACTTCTGTTTCTGTATTTATGCTGCTTATAGAAGCAACATGAGTTGTTAATAAATGCTATTTAATAAGCATATGGAAATGAAAAGATAGAAAAAAAAGGCCAAAAAAGAAACTTTTGGAAGCACCTCATTGAGTCAGTATCTGTTAGAAGCCAAGTAACCTCAATAGAGAGAGAAGAACAGACTGAATTCTCTTCCTTTCTAGAGCTTGTCAAGTTATCCTGAAGATACACTGGTTGGGAATATTGGTTTCATTAGTGTTACTTTCACCTCAGGAAGAAAAATGAAATAAATAGGATATGTCACATTCTGCAATAAGATAAGAAATCAAATACAAATTGTGTAATTCTCTACATGACTCTGCAGGGTTTATTGAGATCTTTCACATGCTTTACATGTGTATGTACATAAAAGCACATGTTTTCAAAATGTGCAGTTATCCAACAGCCTGTATATATATATATATATATGTAAAGTATGCTATATATATACAGTATTCAACACTATATTTGTGTTGCATTTGGTGTCTGTTTTAGATACAAGTAGCCTAGGAGAAAAAAGTAACATACCAAGAAATGGTGAGAGGGAAGTGCTTGTGAAAGATACAATAGAATAATATTTGAAGAAAAAACCTTTTTTACTCCAAGCATAGTTGCATTTAATTTGATAATTAACTGCCTGGGTGGTAATTCACCAGGCTGCATAGGCTCCAAATAGCTATTATGATTGTTGGAAGTAATATAATCACAGCACTTGTTAGCAACAGGCTGGGAGCACACAGAAACAGACTTCAGAACTAAACTATGAAAACAAGCTACCAAAAGAAAAGCATGGGTGTTCTAAAATGTTGAAATGTTGATAAGTAATTTTCTCAACTGCTTTCTTAGCATGTGGCAGATACCCAACTTGTTGGAAATATTTGCAGGGCGGGGAAAGCTTTAGGAGAGTTGCAGTGACTTTTCTCTCCTGTAGTCTCATGTGTAGCCTACGTAGTACTTGCACCTCATTTAGCACTGACTAAAGCAACCTACACCAGAAACTGTTCTGCTCATCACTGTCACCATGTTAATAGGATTGAAGGGTGCTCAGTGTGACTGGGTCCTCTTTGCCAAGGAAGAGGTAAGTACCATTGATAAGGTGATCTCTGCCAATCACCAAAACAAGCAGTAAGACACAACCAAACCAGACATACCCCTGTGCAGCAAAGACTCTGGGGCAGGACTCCGTGGTGGTGGTCATCTCTGCATCCAGCAATATTAACTCGTAGAAATCCATAGGAGCAGAACTGTTGTGAAATCCTGCCTGAAGGGCCTGAGCCTGCACCATGTACCCAAGCAGACCCTCTGACCTGTAGGGTGATGAAGCCTGGGTCTCCTATGGGCTTGCACTATTATTCTTAGGTTTAAAAAATCAAGTTGGGTTTTCTATCTTTGCGCGTAACTGCATTTCTCCTCTGTTTCCTGTTACAATCCATCTCTTGCTGTGCTTTGGCTGTGATACACAGATTCACGTATTCTGTAGAAATTGGCCAGCAGAATGAGCAGTTACGGGGAAGACCCCAGTTCTCTCTCTAAATAGCCACATCTTTTATAGAACATGGGACTTTGTTATTTTTGAGACTGTACCCCTCTGAAGTTTGGATGAAATCAACCAATACATTCAAAAGCATTATGGGAGACAGTGAAGGTGCCAGGGAGTGGGAGGTCTAGTCTGACATTGCTGGAAAGCCACCTAAGATACCAGACTATGCTTCACAGTTTAAAATTTTACTTCAGAACTACGGTAAAAGAATAAGATCTTTTGAAGTCCCTCATACTGTATGTATATGTTTGCCCTGCAAACTAATTTTTGGCCTTCCTAATACACTAGCTAAACAATGCAACTTGCCTGCAGGGTCTCAGGACAAGTCTGTGCCTACCTTGGTTTTTCCTGCTGTAGATGCCCTATGCATAGATATTTTATCTCTTTCTGCACCGGGGAACAGCTAAGTCTGGGTTTCAAGACTGAGTGCAGCAATGCTTTGGTCTACATACAGGTTATATTTCTGGCAATAAAGTGTGATCACCAAACTGGGATGGAGACAAACAACTAAGTAGCATGTATTGTAAAATTATCTTAGATTTTAACTTGTTAAGAACTTCTGGTTTTGCTTAAAGACTTAAGTTTAGAAGCTCTCTTAAATCTAATTGTGAATCCTGCTGGTGTTAACACCAGCCTTCCCAGTGGTATTAATAAGACTAAATGCTCTGACTGTTGAATAGTTGGACTTTGGTGCTGTCCCCACATACTGTAAACACTTCCTGATGGATGGGCTGTATTTAAGGGCTCCATTTTATCCTTTATATAAAGCCTGCCCTGCACAGCAAAAAAGTTTGGATTATCCCAGTCCTATGGCAAGCTTCCTCAGCCTCCTGCTGTTTTCCGTCTGCAGTCTAGAGCCTTCAGCTCTGTCCTGGTCCAGGTGGAAAAAGTGGACTTGAATCTTGGCTATGTTCATGAAGGATTTTCAGAGAAAGGTCCTGCTAACTCCTTTCATGAAAAACAATCTTAGATGGGGCTTGGGACAGGTGTAAATGCCTAAATCATCATCAGTTCCAAAAGTACCATGTCTTTTTAGCCTCTGAAGGTAGCAGTGTATTTAGTTGGTATTGATCTCAGAAGACCTACTCTAATAATGCAAATGCTGTTTGCCCCTATTCTCCAGCTTTGGAGCTTGCCTTTGACACAGGTACCATTCTGAACCTGCCTGAGCCCCACTACACAGCCCAGATTACACAGCAGGCTCAAACAGTATCCAGCCTAATTCTGTGCCAGAGATAACTGAGAAAGCGTTTGCCCTCATCCTGTCTCTTCTATACACCATAGTGCTGCCTCTGCTTAACGCAGTGGACCTATGCGATTTCTGAGCTGTTCTGTGGATCTGAGCACAAGATCACCCTGGCTGCCAGTAGTCTGGCTCAGGCCCCTCACCGGGACTTGCAGAACAAATACATCCAACCCTTCAAATGGACCCCTTGCCCTCTGGTTGATCATGTCTTTTTATATGATAACAGAATGAAATTAAGGTAAATGGAACTCATGACTGTGACAAAGTACATAACAACCATAAGATATTTCCATTTCAGGGCATTTGAGGGGAAAGATAATATCCATAAAACATGTAGCATTAGATGTGATTCCTGGCAGCCTTTTCTGTTGTTCATTGCAAACAGAAGTCCCACTGTAGCACCAACAGTAATGGAAAAAATTCTGCCACTTCTTTTTCCCTTACACAAGCATAGTTTGAGAAGCAGAAGCAAAGACTGAGAGATAAGACAGGCTTTGCAGCTTGGCGCCTACATGTTTCACTACTAACAAAGCTGTATTGACTTACTTAGATTTGTGGTCACTGTACAGAAGAACTCTGGCTGGGAATGATCACTGCTGGGTGCAGATGGGAGATGCCATGTTTATTCCAAACTATAACTGGGTCCAACCGCTTTGTGACTCCTCAGCATAAACTCAGAGACCTATTGGAAGGACAAGCTTGAGCTGCTGTGTGCCGATCTGCAGGGCGGATGTCAGCCTAAGGGACAGACTTTAGAGTCAGGCAGGTGTGATGATCAGTGCCATGGCTGATGTTTACTGAAATGGTTGTTGTGTAATTGTCAGGAATCGGGCATGCAGTCTGATATTGCTCTGAATCCTGGAGAAATGGATTTCATTAGGTACGCTTGTAGCATTAACACACAAGCGTCAGTATGGTTATTTGGTTTGGGGATTTGATTTGGTTTTGTTATTGTTTTTCGGAGTTGCTGGTGGGTTTTTTTTTTGGGGGGGGGGAGGGATAGGGTTACTTTTTTTGTTGTTGTTTGTTTTGGGTTTTGCTTGTAGTTCTTCCTTTCTACCTGAACTGAGAACAAAACTATGGGATTTTTGAAGCTGATGCATATGTGATGGGACAGCTGTGCTAAGGAGATGGGGCCTTGGTCATGGTCCTAAAGCCAGATAAAATGTGCCTGTTGCTTTCTTCCACTTAATTTCTCGTACACTCTCAATATGTCGTCAGCTTGCCTCCATTTTGATTCAGCAACTTGATGTGGCTCCAGAAGTCTGGTCTGTCGCTCATGGAAGCTCAGCTTGTCTGTGGCTTTGCTGCAAATCATGCTTCTAAGACTTTCCATAGTATGTTTTCTTTCACCTCTTCCATAGGCTGTTTACTGCTTGGTTTTGCTCCCTCTTTGATTTTAAGTGTACAGATTTGTCTATAGCCAGTTTCACCTGTGACAGATCTTCTGGTACAGTCACCTTGTGTCTCCTGAAATACCTGGAGATGCTGTGCCTTGACTTCAACTTGCTTCTTGGTCTCTTACTAGATGCTGCTGTGACTATGTGAGAATACAGGAATTCAGATTCACTGGATTGGTTCTGTTGCTGTCTTCCACACTGCACCCACCCAACACCTCAGGTCAGTCCATGGCTAGAAATCTTCAGTTTTGCTGACTGCTGTCATCAAAACAAAGCAGGAAGCCCTCTTTCCTCAAAGGTTAAAATATTTTTGATATATAATGAAAAGACCCGGTGCTCTGTCAATGTTCGCACTATGTTTTTTGGAGGTTAGGCAATGTGGAGTTAAAAAACAAGCGTTATCGGAGGACTTGATATCAGGTCTCTGTCTTTCTTTGTGTTTGTAACACCTGAGTCACAGGATTGCTTTAGAAATAGATGAAGCCTCACCCTACCAGGTGGTGGCCATGGTCCTCTGCACTCCTGTGTTAACAGGGAGTGTGGTGCAGGACTTGGAACAGGAAACCACAGCTTTTTCTTCAAATGGGATGGAGGGTGGCAAATGGGGGTGAGTAGCAAAGAGGAGGCAGGCAGAGGAGGGGTAGGAACCAAGTCAAGAGCAGTCAGCCTTGTCTGAACAGCAACTACAAGTGCCCAGCTGGTGCATGGTGGTGCATGGGTGTTGAAAGGACTGGCAGATGGTGCTGTGAGCCTGGAAAGTTTTTAAACAAGGACCTGGGATGAAGGGTATCATCACTGAACTAAAAAAATAGCAAACAGGCCACTCATATTCAAGGATAGCAGAGGGAAAGGAAGAAGTAACAGCCAGGCACTGCATCCAAATTAATTGACCTTTAGCTATTTGAGGAACATGTACATTCAGGATAAATTTTGAGAGTAAATCTATTTAAAGACATGGAGGGAACAGAAAATAGAGAGGGAAGTTTACCAAAAATAGGACATGCTAGAAGAAGTGCTTCCCTCCTTTTCTTCCTTTGGTAACTAATGCTTTGAGACAAGGTGTTGGGTGTCTGTGGGGGTTTGAAACAGTGTCAGTCAAGCCATTCTTAGACATACTAGAGAAAACAGTAATTAGTGCAAGAAGCAGTAGTAATTAGCACAAGAAATAACTGGAGAGATGAAGGGGGTATCCCAAAAGCCTGCCTGGGTGCACTGAGCATTCCAGCACCCATCCTCCAGAATGTCACAGTCAGGTCCATGAGGAGTGGGTGGCAGAGCCTACTGCCAGCCAGGAGGGCTGTATCAGGCTGACCTCAGGCTGGGGAGGGGATGGTTTGTAGCTGGAGGTTAAGGCTTGCACAGGAGTAACAGGCACCTATGGTAAATCTTGGGGCCCTGCTTGTCCTGCTGGACCGGGAGGCAGCTGGTCTGTGGCAGGGGATGGGGCCTGCAATGAGAGCTAGTCCTGGCTGAAGGATGAGGTGGGATGTTTGGCATACAATGAGGAAGCCATGAGGGACACGCTGGGTGAGATCTTACCCAGCCTGCAGCAGATGTGTGGACTTTTCATTGTCAGGAGAAGCCAAGCATTGCCTGTGTGCTCCATGCTGGTGAGCAGGGATTGCCATGGCACACGCCGCACGGCTAACCCTACTTAGCAACCTTGTCTGAAACCTCATGCCAGGCTCTGGCACACATTTGTGTGTTTCACCGTGAACCCCAAGTTTCCCCAACTCCTGGGAAGCCATGCTCAGCCCTATTGAGATGCTTTGTCACATTTCAAACCCTCAGGTTCTATAGGCAAAAATATCCCTCTGCCTCCTCAGGAGGTATATCAAGAGGAGAGATGAAAATGTAGTTAGCATCTCTTCCACTCTGCAAGTGCCAATTATGTGGGTTTTTTTCTCAGATGGTCTAGTTTATAAATATAGCTAGCTAAATTCAGAGTAACTGTTTTCAACCTGCATTTAGCACTTAAGTGGGCTGGTTCTATTTTTGGGCTGAAGAAGCATTTGCGTGCCTCAAATCCCTCAAATCTAAGTTCTTCTAACTATATCAGCCATTCTAATAAAAGAGATTACTTCTTCCTACAGACCTTGCCTTACATCCTTCAGGCACTGACTGCAATAACGCTGCTGCTTCTTCTTTCCTGTTGCTTCTCTGCCACCTGCAGTGCACAGCTTGAATGCACAAGACAAAGGATGAGGGGAAGCACATCAGGGTATTTCCTGACTTTACAGTCAGTTGCATTTGTGAGCTTAAAGACGCTCCTGGAAATACAGCAAGATCTAAGTTGGAAGGTACCTCAAGAGTTCTCCTAGTCCAGCCCTCTTCTATGCTGGGCTAAAAAATTTTGATCCAGTGCTCAGGACCTTATCCAGTGGAGCTGCAGGTACTTCCAGATTTCACACCCTCTCTGGGTGAATCATTCTTGTGAAGATTTTTTCCTTACATTCAACCTCATATTCCTCCATTGCAACATGTGGCTATGGCCCCTTGCCCTTTCACTGTGCACTTCTGAGAAGAGATTTTTTATCTCTACAGCTCACTGTGTTGTGAGACTGTAATTTCTTTCCTGCCTCTCCTTAGTGGTCTCATCTCTGGGCTATACAGTATTGTTCCTCCCGATGTGGCCAGTGCTCCAGTTTCTTAGCAGTCCCAGCGTTCAGCAATCTCTGCAGGATTCTCTCCAGTTTGTCAATGCCTTCCTTGGTTTATAGGACCCAAAACTAAACACCATGGCCTTACCAGTGTGGAGAGGAATAAGCACTTTCCTTTGCTGCCTATGTACTTGCTTATGTAGCCTAGCATGTGGCTAGCTGCCTTTGCTGCAAGCCACATTGCTGTCTCTTGTGGAACTTGCCCAACTTACCTCAAGTACTCTTTTGCAAAGCTGCTACCTATCCAGTTTGTCTTTAGCATGTACTGCTATGTAGGGATAGGGCATCCAAGCTGCAGACATTTCACTTCTCATTTTTGACCTTTCAGGGGTTTCTGTTGGCCCGTCCCTCCAGCTTGACAAAGTGTCTCAGACTGCTTTTTCTATCCACTACCTTTTAAGTACGTAGTTTTCCATCCCCTTGTGCTTGTGTTTATGCTATACAGACATGCTCAAAGACCTAGTTCTTTCTTAGAGCAGTGTCTCTTTTATTATAGACTATAGGGGCATGATGGGGTGGATTTTTCATTGCTTGCAGTGGAGATAGATAGTCTTGGAAGGGCAAGGGCCTGTGCTGTCCAGCGTGTTTCCCAGTGCCTTTGGAAGCTTTCACTTTCTTATTGGCCTCTCACTCACCACCAGAAACTATAATGACAGGATGCAGACCTATCCTTTAGCAGGAAACATGGCCATGAGGTGTTCACTTTTGCTATCTGCTCATTTATGGGGTCACTAACGAGACAAATTAAGAGAATTCCTGCTCCTGAACTGTTCAAGAAAAACATTTCATAACAGACACTTTGCTTTTATTTCTCTTTGTGCCTTACCTTGTACTTTACCTCATCGCCTATCCACTTAGACTTTAAAGCTTCAGCTTAAACTAGAGGCTGCCTCTGTGTTGAGGTTTTCAGACTACCATGATCTGCCCAGAGAGGAAATGAAAGGACAGCATCTGAGCATGAACTTATCCCTAGATAAATAGAAGCTCTAGACTTCTCTTCAGGGTCATCCTTTTCTCAGATGACCATCTGGCCATATACCTAGCCAGCCTACTGTTACATTTCTAGAATAGATTTCTAGATAGTGTCCACAAGATGATTTTGTTTCTGTTTAAGACAAAAAATAGGAGTGAATCTAATTGGCTAGGCAGATCCTTCTCAGTAGCAGCTGCCACTGCTTCTCCTCTACTCAGTGTGCTGCAATATGCCTTTCTCTCCCATGTTTCTGTGAAAAAAATCACGACCTTATTATCATGCTTATTTCCATCCCTCCAGTGCAAGTCAATCATGGGAACAATTAAGCAGTTCTGGAATTAGAAGTGATAATTAACAGAGAAACAAAGATAAGGATGGAGTGGCAGGAAGGGAAAATTAAATGGGTTCTTTTCCCCCTCCTCTTTGCTCCATGTATTATGCTTTTGTTGAAGGAATAATATAGTTCTGCCTTATTAGATGTCAGTTTATAAAATTTACTCTGTACTACCTAAAACCTACCCATATCCACACATTTTCTCGTATTTCTCCCCAGTGGTCCTTCTTCCAGTGAATCAATCCCATTTAAATTTATTACTTCTTGATATGTAATTCAAGGTTCTGGCTGCATCATATTTAAATATGCACTTCAAATATCATTTAATAGCTAGGGGATTCTGTGGGTTATCATGCTGTCTAGACTGACAGGTCAGGATTTGACTTTCTGGCTGTGTCTATCAGTCTCCAGTCTGTGCCTGGGTAGCAAGAGCAGTTAGGGGTTTTGCTTGGTCACAGCAGGCTACTCATTTGGAAACTGTAAAAAGTAAGGCATACTCTGTATGAAAGTGGTTTTCTGTACCCAAACTCTTAAAATCTTTCTGGTCATGCTACAAGCATGTTTTCTGCTCTATCTCCCTCATTCGGTCTCTTTTTCAGGCTAAATTGATTCTTACATCCACCTACACTTTCTTCTCATTTATGGGTTCAGCTCACTCTTTTTTGGTATCCTCCAGCTGTCCGAAATCATTCCTGCAAAGCAGTGCCTGAAACTGGGCATAACATTTGGCTGAAGTCACTTCTGTGCCAGGTTCAATGACAGAATTCCCGCTTGCTATGTGTTGATCACTACCCTGTATATGCCAGAATGCCATTTGTCTTTTTCACCATAACTACACTGTTGATTTGTGCTGACCATGTCATTCACCATATCCCCAAGATATTTTCTAAATGGTTCTCTACTAAACCAGCTGTTGCTGGCCACTGGGCAGCTGTTTGTTTCTGCACATATCGGAGTTCATACAGCTGTTCTCAGAATTTTCCAATTTATCAAGAGTGTTTTCAGTTCCAATTCTGTCTCTAAGGATGTTTGCATCCCTTCTCCATTCCACATCCATCTGCAAATTTAACAAGCATACTGTGTTTTCCATCATCCATAGTGTAAACAGAAATGCTGGGAAAAGTAGATGCACATTCAGGATAAATATACTACTGCTTGGTACCTCTTCCATTCAGACAGGGAACCTTTGTAACTACTCTTTGAATATAGTTTTACAAAGTTTTGGTTTGTTTTTGTTTTACACCCATGCTAAACTCTCCCCACCTTCTTTTGTTTGTTCCTAAGAATGCTACACAGGACAGTCCCAAAAGATGAAGTAAAGTATAAGATGCAACAACTACTGCTTCTCCCTTGCACTAACGCTCTTAAACCATCATACTGGCTCCTCATTTGTCATCTGAGTGTTTAGAGCAGGTTTATGTTTTTCCAAGATGTTTTTCCTTCTCTTTTCCTTGTTGGAAGTTGAAGGTAAAGTTGCTGAGCTTTTACTCATCTCCTTTCTCCCTTCCTCACCTCTTTTAAACACAGACCCTGAACTTATGCTGTTCCCGTCATTGGTGGCTCACCAGTCCGCAGCTGCCCATCTTGAAAGTAACTGCTAACAAGACTGAGACTGTTTCAGGCAGGTTTTCACATATGTTAGACAGATGTTCATCAGGTTCAGCCAAATTATCAACACGTTACAATTAAGTGCTGTCTAATCTGCTCATTCAGGCTATTAGTGTTTTTAATGTTTATTTACTCTTCTCTTGTTGATGTTACCTGTACCAGCCACCTGCTCACCTTTTCAGTGATAACTGAAAGGAAATGCTCAATTTGGCATTTTTGCTCTCCTTTTCCCCTTTCCCTGTTGATCAGGGTGGCTGTGTTTCTTTGCTTTTCCTACTAATGTTAATGCATTCAACTCATGATGTCTTGTACTGTTAGAAATGAAGAGGCAGTGGTTCCATGTGTTTCTGTGGGAGACTCTATCCCTTCACAAGGAAACATGCCCTGCCATTTTAGAACTGCTGGACATAGGCTGTGACTGTATCAGCATTGTTGGCTTACTGGTTCAAAGCGTCCCCTGGCTACAAGCCCTCCATGTTCACCATGGGGCAGACTGAGCTTGTCAGGAAAAGCACTGTTGTGCTGCTAATACAGCAGATGTGCAAACTGGCTTTGCTGGGGAAGCAGAAGTCCCTAAGAGGAACCTGCTGTAGACATGTTAGGTTGTCACCATATTGAGATGAAGCAAGCTGCTCTAGGGAGAAGAAATAAGAGCCACTTTGATGTATTAGTTTACTGAAGCTGGCCTTGCCTGTTAACTAACACTGAGAGAAAATGCCACTTGGGCATCCTGGCACATGCTGACAGTTAACGCAAATGTATTCTTGCTTTTCTCATTCGCTTTCTCATGGGCTGCCATTGGTTCTGGGATGTGGGATGTTGAGGTCAGGCTGTGCCCTGACCTTCTAGCATGACTTCCTGCAAACTCGAGTGTCTTTCATATGTTGTGTGGGTGTCTAGCAGGATGTGCAGCTGGTTTAAGGTTTTGTCCAGCTCCTTGGGGTACAGATTGCTGGCTTGAGCACCAACCTGCCCTTTGATTGATGACTAGTGCTTTATCTCAGTGAAGTAAGGAAAGGAATTGCATTGCTTCCCTGCAAATTCCTGTCCTCCCTTTGGAGACAGCTCACAAAACCTCTTGTCTTCCTAATTCTGCTTCTGTTGTTTTCACTGACTCACCCCGCAGGAAAACAAGGTCCTCCAGGACCAAAGTACCTGTTCCCATAAGCCTAAATACTTCTAAATACGCCAGAGCGCAACAGTGGCTCATTTACTAGGTTACTTTGAGCTAAAGTACAAATAATAACAAGAATTACAAAAGGTCAGTCTCTCCATCCTCTCCTCCCCACAAAAAGAATCAGTCAGTGGCTCACCTTCTAGGAAAAATAAGGACAATCAGCCTACCATTTTTCACAAGTGTTAGGATCATGGTGGTAACATTCTGATGTTATCTGAGTTTATTGCATTATTTAACACTGAGTGAGTAAATGGATGAAAAAGTCATTACCAGCACAATTATCACCTAGTTATCCGCTGTGCTGTTTGTGAGCCTTCTGAGTCAGAAGGGTGACATAGAATAAACTATGCCATCTTCATCTCAAAGAAGCTATGGTCCTAAGGCTGAGGCATATCAATGGGCACCTTTTCCTGGTAAGTATGTTCCAGGAATATCATTGTCAATATTGTAATCCAATGTGTCGATCCAAGCATCATGACAGTTTGGCTGAAAATGTTGCTTTCCTTTAATAAGTAAACTTAATTTTGAGCCAAAATTCATTTTAATTTATAATCATTCAAACTGGTTTAACACACAAAAACATGGGACCTGGGTAAATGCTGTGTATGGTTCTGTCATTCATGTCCAGGTCAGTGGAACTCAAACACCCTGGTGACAAAGACAGCCAGGCACATGCTGGGCTGCATTAAGAAGAGTGTCGCTAGCAGGCTGAGGGAGGTGATCCTTCCTTCTACTCAGCACTGATGAGACACTTCTAGAGTCCTGGGTCCATTTCTGAGCTCCCAAGTACAAGAGAGACATAAGCATACTGGAATGATTCCAGTGAAGGGTTAGAGGAAAGCAATTAAGGGCTTGGAGCATCTGATGGAGAAGATGAGAGAGCTGGGGCTGTTCAGCCTCAAGAAGAGATGACCCTCGAGTCTTCTCTTCAATGTCCTATTAAGGTGTCTTAATACCTGACGGGGGGAGCAAAGAGGATGAACCCAGGCTCTTCTCAATAGTGCCCTGTGACAGGACAGGAGGCAATGGGCACAAATGAAAAAACACAGACAATTTAATTTTAATACAAGAAACAACTTTTTTTCATGGTGAGTGTTGTCAAATGTCGGAACACGTCACTCACAGAGGCCGTGGAGGCTCTATCCTTGGAGATAATCAAACTCCAACTAAACATGGCCCTGAGAAACCTGCTGTAGCTGACCCTGCTCTGATAAAAGAGGAATTGCACTAGATGATCTCCAGAGACGCCTTTCGATGTCAATCACTCTGTGTAACTAGAGAAGAGCAAACTACTTTGACTGAGATGACTAAAAGGGTGAGCCTACCTTACAAAACTGTGTTCATACACAAACAACATGCACTGAGCTTGGGCTGAAGGAGGAAGGCTGAGAGGAGCCATGACTTCTTTCTATAAATGACATGAAAAAGTAGATGTTAAGGGAAGAGCTACTGAGAGTAAAGAACTGCCACAAGATTAGCAGGCATAACAAAAATATTATCTGACTATGAACAAAGACTTAAAATTAGAAAGACTAAGTTTCTAAAACAACACACCAATAAGAGCACTGAAAGTTTCTGAAAGGGATTATTTGACATACTGTAGAAAGGAACCTGCGTTAGGTCTAGTGTTAATGATCAGACAGAAGAGGCTGCTCTCTCAAGTAGCAGAATTTATGGGAGAGCAGGGGAAAATCAGAGATTGTGTTACTAAGAAGTGCAGGCAGAGGCTGAGCTTTGGAGGAACCCACAGGTGTTTCCAGGTCTGTCTGATTATTTGTACACTGCTGTAGATAAGAAGAAGGGAGCATATTTTTGTAGGCTATGCCTGTGTAAAATACTCTTCTCTAAAAGTGGAAGAGTTTTGTTCTGTTGAAAGTTTTTGTCATCTAAACTTTTCCTTTTTAAAGTGTACTTTGTCTTTCTTCTTTCTTTTAAGTGTGTGCTACAACGATCTGTTTCACATGGAGAGAAACCATCAAGTGAAGAGCCTGACTCATCTCTTAGATAGTCTAGAAATGGCCTATAGAACAGATGTTAAACTTTACACCTCTGGACACTTAAATCATAACAAGCTTTTTAAGCCTTCAGAGAAAATGAAGGAGGGACAACGGTACTTTGCTAAGAAACAAACCAGTCTCATGACAGAAAGAAATCAATTCCCAGCTGAAAATAAGAAAGCAAGGAAGATGAAAAGATTTTCAGGTAACTTCTGTTCCAGCATTCCTCTGCTTCTGGCATAGGCTGAATCTTCCTTTGCTAAAAACAGATGTCCACTGCCACCTGTAAAGGGTGACGGTGCCCCAGCAGATTTTTCTTCTCTGCTGGAAATATTAAAGTTGAAAGTGCTTAAAAAGAAAGTAGGAGGGAACTGACAGACTTATGTGTGTCTCAAAAGGATGAGTTAGATGTGTCAGAGTGTATAGTGCTGAAAAACAAACCAGTTAAGAACAGCTGACAGTGTGTTGTGGAGCTTGCCAAGGAGGAATACTAGTTCCTAACTTCGTATTTGTCTGGTATGAATAAAACTGAGCAGTTAAAAAAGTTCCTACATTCCCAGAAGGAGTTTGTAGCAAAGCATGAACTGTTACAGAATGATTTCATAGGGAGCGAAGTATCAGAGCAGCTTGTAAGCTCGCTAAGGCAAAAAAAAAAAGATGGAAATGTTGAATGTTACAGGAAAATGGAATGGGTTTAGGCAAAATCGCCTCTTTCTCCTTGGCAGAGACATGATCCCATGTGCTGCTTAGTTGTACATTTGTATGACACACCTACTATGTTCTCCAAAACCTGGAGCCCAAAGCCATTTGCCACTGTTTGCCCTTCTCTCTGTCGTCATGTTGAAATGTTCTAGGTATATAGTAAAGCAGGATATTTCAAGATAGTGATCTGTGTGGGGAAAAAATCACTGTTGTTAGCAGCTCTGTAGGAACCACATATTCAGCATCTTGTCCTGCAGCACATTTAAGATACTTTGCAAAAGAAGCTACCTTCTCTATACATGCTGTAGATTATCTGTTTATGCACAGATGGTTGCTGCACTCTGTTGGGCCTCTAGTGGTGGGTGGGATGGGGAGTGAACTTGATCAGTCAAGCACATACACCTTGCAGAAGTTGCTTGAGTTGCTGCCCTGAGAAAAGCACTAGCAATCTTATCAGCACTCACAGCCAAATGCAGGAGTGAGAATAAGATACTGGATTCATATGAATGAGTAATGGAACTTAATGAAAGCAGTTGGGGTTCATCAAACTAAGAAGTGACTAGGGTAGTGTGGGCTGGAGAACTGGCATTTCATATAGATGAGAGTAATTTTTTAAAGAATTTGTCATTCACTATGGTTCTTATGGCCAGGTTTTCATCTTTAAGATGTCAGCTGATTTATCAAGGGTGTTGTGCAGAGAATTAGGCAGTGATGCTTGCAGGACCAAGGAAGAAGTAGCTGCTGACAAAGAAAACAGTGGTCAGGCTTGACTGTAACAGCCATCCCAACCAGAACCTGGCAAAGAAATGATAAAACAAATAAGGCATTTCTTGTATACCTCCAACATGCTACCACAGTTTTTCAAGAACAGTTATGCAGATTAAGTGAAGCCACAAATTCAATCTACTTGTGGGTATAGCTGTTGGAGAAGTTGCATTATCTGTGTTCCACTGCATTCTATGCGGTATTGTCTGCCATACAGTTAACCAACTTGCTGAAAAAGCTGGGTACTTCCCACCTTGGTAAATATCCTCATGCAACCTTTCTCCTACGCCTTTGGGCTGAGATGCCAGAGTAAAAGAAGGAATGGAAGAAAACAGAAGAGGTAAAGTGCAGTATTATAGAAGGATAACAACTTGATTTTACGATTTTGAAAGCATTTTTTTTCCCAGAAAACATTTCCCCCAGAAACAATTTGAATCAATAGAATTTTTGTGAGGTAGTGTAACTCCGGTACAAATTTTGAATGAAGTATACTCACAAAGTGAAAAATTGACATTGTCTGTTATCTACCGAAGGGGCTTGTTTTGAGAAAGTTAATCTCAGGAACAGAGCCCTTTGAAGTGAGGCCAGCAGCGCTCTAGAGAAAAAGTTGGTGTGACAGAGGAATACACAGCACGAGTCACATAAGAGAACCTTTCTTTCTGTTGACCAAGCTTATTACTCACAGCAAGTATGTGTAACTGTGAGATTATAAGTGTATGATTTTAACTGCTGTATCCCTTAGCTAGGAATATTAAAGCCATGCTCAGACATATTTCATTCCATTACAATCCATGGCATCACCTGGCAACGCAGCAGTCACAATGTCCCGGGAGGGTATAAAAGGGAGCAGGCTAG
>JBCJKH010066226.1:0-16158 GCA_039877255.1 Loriculus beryllinus | reverse complement strand
TGTGGTATGGAATACCTCTTTGGCTAGTTTGGGTCAGGTGTCCTGTCTCTGCTTCCTCCCGGCTTCCCCTCCTCCCTTGCAGAGCATGAGACTCACAAAGTCCTTGGTCAGAGTAAACATTATTTAGCAACAACTAAAATCATCGGTGTTATCAGCACTGTTCCCAGGCTGAAAGAAAAAAAAAACAAAACAGCACTGCACCAGCTACTAAAAAGGAGAAAAATGACAGCTACTGCTGAATCCAGGACAAAACTCAAAAAATCTTCTGGAAGGTCACTGCATTTATAGGCATTTGTGATGAATAACTGATGAGAGAGACAGAGTGGAGGTAATGAAAAAAGTCAGTGTGAGTCATGTCTAAGAGCCATAAAAGGTGAGAAGAATGTCGCTGAAGTCATCAAGAAGCATGGTAAAAGACCAGCTATTTTACCAAAGGGAGAATTCCCCCTGAGCCTTCTTATCTCATTTTGCAAAAAGATATTTAAATTATTTTAAAAATAAGTAACTGATCTTTATCAGTTATTCCTCTTCCAGTCAATGGAGAAGTATCTTATCACCTAATTCCTTTATGCCTACAAAGAAATAATAGTCTGACAACGTATGCCTTCAGTGTAATAAGGTTTATTGCACAGTGGAGAGCAACAAGTTTTTATAAACAGAAAAAATATTTCTTTTAGAATAGCTAATACTATTCCACCATTGTTCTGCACTGAACATTATCCCCAGATTTAATTATTATTCCTTCTTCATACTAGCCACCTTCATGTAAGAGCAGCACAACATTCACTACTGGGAAATCACTGAATTTCCAGCGGAAACATGCTGGGTTCTTAACTCTATAAATATGCATAATTTTTCTACGAAAAGTTTGTTCAGGTCGTAAAAGAAATTGAGTAAACCAGGCACTGCTGTCTTCCAGAGCCAATACATGGTTATACACAAACAAAAATCTCTGGTTTCCTTTAATGTGATCTCACATATTTATTACAGTCAAATAAATCTGAATTTTTATAGTATTTACTTATTTGTCAAAACTTTTAAATTCACTGCCAGTCTAATATCTCTGTGACTGCACACAGAGGTAAAAATATAACTTGAGTGCAGTCAAACTTCATAGTTTTTAAATGTACCACCAATTATAAACATTATAACAGCTTTGTCCATTAAATGCTATAATTATATTACAAACAGAAGACAAAAGCTCATATTTTTTCTCATACATATTTCCAGCAAAATTTTCAAGCTCATATAATGTGATATGATTTTCATCAATGATTAGGAATTCATAACACTGAGATTTCTTTAGAAAAAAAGGTAGTGCAGAAACAAACACAAGCATTATTTTTTCTTATCAGCTCATCTCTCAATATCTGATTTATGGTAGTTCACTACACATTTTCTCTCAGCGTGCCATAATTGTAAAGCAGAGCACATTGAGGTTAAGCTGCAAATATGTTTTGTTCTTACATGTAACAAAGACATCAGAAACTTCATTGTCTGCCTTATAAAAAGAAAATAAATAAATGAAATTATACAATTACCTATGCAACAACTGAAGTCTATAACTATTTTCAAAGTATAAATAATAAAGTATATATATCTATACACATAATCTAGAGAGAAAAAGCAGAAATTGGAAGGAACCCATAAAAGAAGGGGGAGTTGTTAGGAGAAGCTTACTGGCCTGCAGATATATTTGTTTCCACCACAGTGGTGGCTGAAATCTTGTTCTCTGAATCATTTTAAACTAGCTTGAAGAAGTCACCATGAAATGCTCAAACATATGCTAGCAGGCAGATGGACTGACCACACAATTTAATAAGTCTTTTGTAGCTCTACATTTTAATTTCTATGAATATCAAAGCCAATTGGAATTCTAAGAAAGACTACTGATAAGGAAAATACCAGATACCTCATAGATTCATTTTAAGGCATCAGTATGTAGTATTAGAATACAATAAAAAATTCAGTATCTGTTATTTGGATTCCTTCCATTTGCAAGACAAATTCTGTACTTGCATAAAGTATATAGGACACGGGGGAGGTTATTTAAACATTCTAAGTTTTCCACTAGAATTAGAAATATTCCAAATAATTACAGTCCAAAGTTTTCATATCTGTCCCTAAGGAATTTTACAGTTTCTTCAATACTCAAGTCAGAAATAGATGCAAATACTAAAATGATATTAAGAAGGATCAGATAGTTTAAATTTCCCAACTTTTTGTTTGCCTGTCAGTACCGGGGCAGCACCATGGGTTCTTCTCTGAATTCAGTGGTGGGCCTGCCTATGCAAGTGCCATTTACGTCATATTGGGGCAGCTTGCATTCAGGATATGGACTTCCTTGCAGAGGCTGTATTCAGAGCCCTGAGCTGACCACTCTGGTGAAAAGATTGGTACTGCTGTGCAGTGACAAGGAATGATGGATCATGGGACGTTCAAAGGAAATCAGAACCTCTGAGAAGAAAACTGATGGAACTTAGACAAAAGCTCTCCAGGGCACAAGAAATGAAGAAATACAAGAAAACAAAGAAAGTGAGCAGTGACTCACACTCATTTGGAACCCTCCAGCAGCTCTTAAACTGTCCTGACAAAGTGTAATTGTGGATGTATGTGCCCCATGGTGTAAGTGGACATTGATCTTTGCTGGAACCTTGAGGCATTATTATTATGCAGATAGTAAGAATAACTTAAAACAGTGCATCAAACCCACACTGCTTAAGTATTTCTGAATTTGTGCAAGCTGGACATGTAACTTCAGTCACATGCAGATGCAGAAGCTTTAACCTGTCATTTTGTTGTGCTCTTGTCTTTTATAAAGGGTGTAGCACACAAACAGGTTGCAGAAACTTAATTAGTCAACACTTTGAGCTGAACTGCAGAAGTATCTGTGTGAACACACCAATGCCATTTGTTTCTGATTAGGTCACAGTAAAAGAGACCTAAGATAAATTATATTGCTTGACACAAGTCATGGGCCAAGAACGCATCTTTGGATGAAAAATATGGGATGTGAAACATAATGCAGAGGTTCTCCTTTATTCCTTTATAACTCCTTTATCCACTCAGTGGATAAGGAATACTCTGGATGGTTGCACTGAGTGCTGTGCTCTTTGTCTAAGTGGAGACCAGTTGCAAACGGTGCTCCTCAGCGGTTGGTGTTGCGACATCTTTGTCAGCAAAATGGACAGTGGGATTGAATGCATCCTCAGCAGGTTTGCTAATGGCAATACCCTGAGTGTTGGTGGGGAAAGGATGCCATCCAGAGGGATGGTGAAGTCTTGAGAGATGGGACTGTATGAACCTCAGGAAGTTCAGCAAGGCCAAGTGCAAGATCTTGCACCTGGTTCAGGGCAATCCCAGGCTCAGTGGAGAATGGATTGAGAGCAGACTTCAGGAGGACTTAACTGTGTTGGTTGATGAGGAATTCAAAATGAGCCAGCAGTGTGAGCTTGCAACCAGGAAAGCCAGTTGTATGCTGGTCTGTATCAGAAAGAACGTGGTTCTTCTGCCCCTCTACTCTGCCCTCATGAGACCTCACCTGGAGTACTGCATCCAGCTCTGGGGCTCCCAACGTAATATGGACATGCAGTTGTTGCACTGAGTCCAGAGGAGGCCACGAAGATGATCAGAGGGCTGAAGTACCTCTCATATTCACAAGCCTGAGAGTTAAGTTTGTTCAGCCTGGAGCAGAGAAGGTTCTGGGAATACCCTATAGCAGCCTTCCAGTACCTGAAAGGGGCCTATAGGAAAACTGGAGAGGGACATTCTACAAGGGCAGGCAGCGATAGGACAAGAGGGAATGGCTTTAACTGAAAGAGGTATTAGGAAGAAATTCTTTACTTCAAGGGTAGTGAGACATTGGAACAGGTGGCCCTGAGAAATTGCTGATGCCTCATCTCTGGAAGGTTCAAGGCCAGATTGGATGGGGCTTTGAGCAACCTGTTCTAGTGGAAGGTGTCCCTATCTTTGGCAGGGGAGTTGGAACTAGATGATCTTTAAGGTCCTTTCCAATCCAAACCATTGTGTGATTCTATGATACAGTGAAGACTTTGTATAGCACCTTTGGCACTGAATGTGACAACAAAATACTGTTCCTGTTGTGTTTTCTTGGCATACAGTCTTGTTGCATATATGTTCTTATGCCTTACAATATATATCCAATGAATTAAAAAGAATTTTTCTTTGGCTATTTCTCATAAATGCTCAATTTACATCACAAGCATGAACATCTGCTTCAAAAAAGTTTTTGGATTTAATTTTTATTTTAATAAGCCAATGTTTAAGGTTTCTTAATGTCTGTCATTTTGCTCTTCCTTCAGCATTTTTCTCTATGGAAGAATATTTTGGTAATAGAAAATTACAAGCAAGCAGAATTATGGACAGAAATTCAGAACAAGATCTGTCTTTCCATACTGACATAAAGAAGCATTTCCCAGAAGGCTGAAACCTAGAGAATTCATTAGGTTTTATCCTCCACATCAACTGGAAGTGAATACATAAATATCTTGGGGTGTGAAAAGCAGACTGTGATGTTTCAAATTTTACTGTTGATCACATGTCAACACTATAATAGAAAACATGCTTCTGAACAATTCACAGACAGTGAGGACATTTTCAGCATGAATGAAGATCCAAAAACTCATTGTACCAAACTTTAGCATGTCAGTCTTATGATGAATGCATATAAATAATTACTTACGTGACAACCCTTAAAGATATTTACCAAAGCTCATTAAATTTCACTTAATGGACAAGAAAAGCTGGAGCAAATCTTTGATACACTTCTGGGTTTTGGAATGTCATGTTCCAAAACAAAAACTGACCTTATATTCAGTTAATAGGGTAAATAGGAACTTTTGAGGAGGTATTTTCTAGCACTGTTTTCTGTGTTTTCCATTCTTTCTGTGCAGAGAGAAAAGTGGTGCTTCATATTTGTAAACCATGTTCCAAGCACTACAACATGGAAGCACCCTTGGGAAAAGAACATTACTGAGGTATGTGAAGGGAGAAATAAAATAAGAAGTTTCAGTACTGACTGTATACTCTACTAAAGGTATTTCAAACTTACAAGAAAATTACTCATTTAGCTCAGCTAAGCAATATAGATATAATGAGTTACAGACTATGAGAAATTAAGAACCATTGAAGAGTCGATGCAGAGTCAACTAAGATAAATAGGAAACTTTCCAATCATTCAGTACGCCAGTTACTGGCAGGAAAACCTTTATAAGGCCGTCCTACACAGATAGATGCATGCACTAGGAGCTGAAGGAAATTGATGAAAATGTCTGAGCTAGGTTGCTCTTATACCTCTGTCTCACTGTCCTTGCATGGCTTTATGGAGGCAATAATAACAGCAGCACACTGCTCTGAAGACAAGAGCAGCTAGGTCACCGTTTGGGTGCAGTCAGCCTTGAGCAGTGTGCCTTGCAGATAACAGGTATATAGAATCTCTTAGGCAGTTGTGCCAGAAAGTCTTACTTAGCCAGGCATTTCAGGCAGAAAAAACCCAACCCATGTTATTCCATCTCTCTGTCAGGATTCTCTATTTCTAGCCAGTGGCAGGCACGTCATCAGGTAATAAGTGTAGTTCTGGTATACCGTGAGATTCAGTATCAATATTCAGATCACTAGTCCGCTGCAACCCTGGCAAAACCAAAACAGTTCCTTAATGGTGTACTATTCTGATATGGAAAAAAGTGTTAAAAATCAAAAGCACTTGAAGTACAAGTTACTGATTCATAACTATGAAGTCCCTGCTGATGGTTCTGTGTGCCTGCAGTCTATCAGGCTGTCTCAGTGACAGAAGGCACTTCAGTTTAACTACTTTCATGCATCTAGCTTGCATACTGTCACATTTCTTAATCACTATAGCTAGAAGTTGATATTTTAGCCATGGATCTTACACTTTCACGAGTGCTTTGTAGACAAATATTCAATTTTATTCTGACATTGTTTATTACTTCTCAGGAAATTAATTTTTCACCATTAGTATGGAAATCCTGATTTGATAGAACTATTGCAACCATGTAGACTTGCAATATATTATGCCTGTTCCTGTTAACAGGCCAGTTTTGCGTTGTATTTACAAGGCTTTGGGACTGAGGCTGGGCACATTAGGATATCTGTCCTTGAACGTCTCCTAATCTGCCTGCAACTTCGTTTTACTGAGTTGTGATAGCAATTTCTCCAACTGACTAATGGTCAATCTGTTTTCCTTTTGTTTATCTTTGTGTGATAAAAACAATGCATTATATAGATTGCAGTAAAAGCAGTTATTCTATGTAGAATGAGATATTTATGACTTTAACAGAACAATGCAGTGTGGAGAAATGCAAGGCTGACACTACAGAAGACGAGATACAGGATGCATGGTAGAGAAGTGCAGGCATTGGATGAGGCCCAAGCTTGGCCCTGAAGATCCCACAGCTATGAACACCTCACCAATGGTTAATCAAAGAAATAGTTTTTGGGGGTAACAAAGATAACAAAGAAATAGTATTTCCTACAGTCAAAAGGCAATGTACATAGCAAATCCAGATAGAGTGTGGAGCTGCATATGGATGAAGAATGAGTGAATGTGTAAAAAATGAGTGAATGTGTAAAAAAGCATGTTAGCAAACATCCAAAACTGATCCCAAGTGGATCCCAAAGGGAGGAAGATGAAGCTATCAACAGGAACATCATGTTCCTCCCAGCAAAAGATTCCATTGCTCAGGGTAACATCCCCCTGACCTGCACCGCCATAATGAAACCACCAACCATACAATATAGAGGATCAGGCAGAAAGTGGGCATAAAACCTGGAAAAAGGAGAGGAAACTGAGCATGCAAATTGTATTGTTATTCTTTCTTTTTCTGTATCAATTAAATTTACACTAATAATGATTACACTTCAGATTTCAGTTATAGTAACTAAATTTTTGGCTTCACTTGTCTATAAGGTATCATTCTAGTTTGCCTATAAACAAGATTTTGAGCATAATACTGTATTGCCTCAGGGTAATTCAAATGAGTCACTGATCATGGGCCTTAATCATGTTGTGCAGAAGTAAAGAAAGCAGTTGTTCCAAGTTACTGTCTTGTATGACTCCACAATCTGTTGCCTATTATGATCTAGTCTAATTTTGGAAGCAGCTTGTCAATGCCGATACTTTTTTTCCCAGAGATGCTGTGTATCCGCAGGGTGACAAAACATTCTGACAAGATTGGAAGAGGAACAAAACACCAAGGGAGAACAACAAGGATGTTAGGCTATTATTTTGCTTGGGATTTCTGAAAAATTAGAATTCAAGGGATAGAGGAAACAAACAGATGTTGGGTGAATAGAAGATTCAGATATGATAGAAAATTCAGATAAGGCACAGACACAGTGTCCAGGCAAAAAAAAAAAAAAAAAAAGAAAAGGAACAAACAAACAAACAAAAAACAAACAAACAAAAATACCACCCACCACCAAAACCCCAAACCTAAAAGCTTTCAATGTAAAATAGGGCAAAGCTTTTAGTCAGCCAGGAGGAGTTCCGGGAAGATAAGCTAAGCGTGAAGCAGTGAACTCTGTGTCTAGGGCCTGGCTTCTGGTTGTTCATAACATTTAATTACTTGCACGTCCCCACCACAACTTTAGCCTGTGTCAGTTAGCATTCTCACAAACAATAAGCAGGCACTGCTCAGGGAACAGCAAAATAAAACTGCTGTCCCAGCAGGTAGAATGAATGAGACCACCTTTCTTGGAGGAAGGTCTGGAAAAAAAAAGTGGTTGAGACATTGCTAAGGTCAATTGTCTCTTTTTGTGCTAATCTCAAAACTCAAAAGACAGAAGGGGCTAATAGCTGGTTATGGCTTGGGCAAAGGCATGAGGGGAGAGCAGGGGATTGTGCTCCCCAAAGATAAGAGATGCTTTCTTGTGTTGTTTGCCCTGAGGCCATGAAGATCAACTGCCCTGGCAACAAACTGCCCGGAGACAGCGTGACAGACACTGCGGTGCCCGTAGGGGCGCAAAATGAACTAGGTCTGGGCTTCACCATGTCCCGTGCGAGGGAGTCTCCACCTGGTGGATGGTTCCATGAGAGCCTGACCCTATAAAAAGGTACCGTCCTGCAGCTGTGTGCATGGATCCCTGCACCCTACACCCCAGTGGGATCACTGACTGCAAGGACCACAAGGACTGCAAATGAAAGAATTTTCACTCGCTGACCTAGAAGACGTTGCTGGATCCACGAGGTGGTGATCCTATTTCTCTGTTTCTTTTCTCCTTTTATCCTTCTACTTCATATCTTTTATAAGAATGGAAGCCTGCCAAGACCTTTGTTACTCGTGACACAGTTTTAGGGAAGTTTTCAATAAAATTAATTGTTGTTTAATTTTTCAAACTCTCAACAGCCTGTGGTTTCTCCCACCATCCACAGAGTTTTGGTAAAAATCCCTCCACAGCCACGGGATGGGAAAAGACAAAAGACAACAGCAGGCTGTGACATGTGGCCCCGTGGACATTGAAGCAGTTTAGGCTTATGGCTTCTTCTGTTAACTAGTCTAGATGCTGCCTGACACTCCAGCTGGGACTCCTGAGAGGGAAAATAAAAAGATTTTGTTTTCCTTTGTGTCCTTCAGAAGGACAGATATTATAGGGGGATGCATAGAATCATTGAATGCTTTGGGTTGGAAGGGACATTAAAGGTAAGATGACTACTTAAAAAAAGTACCTGGGAAGACTGGCATACATCTATGGCTTAAAGGAAGCTAAATTTGACAAAGGTCACACAGAACTAGGAGTAGATAGTTTGTTCCATGATGCAAAACTTATTTAGCCATCCAGAGCAAGTCAGAGTTATCGCAGATGGCCTTTTTTAAGGAAAATAGATCACATCATACAACCACAATTGGATTTGCAGCTGTGTAACTTGGAACTGTATGTACCAAACCCCTGATTTTTATTCTTTCTGTAAGTGAGTTTCATCAGAGCATAATATTCATGTACTCTGAAAGCCAAAATGAAGCTTCAGAAGAATTAGGTGCCAGTTTAATATACTGTAACAAGAACACTGTGAAAATCTGCCAGAACTTTTTAATGTGAATAATCACTTGGTATAACAGAGGATGAAGTGCAGAAAAATACTTAACTACTATTTTTTTTTTTCAAAATTATAATAAAAAAATTAAATAAAGTGTTGAGTCTATAAATCAATTAGTCTTTATTTGTCATTAGTATGCCTATTATTTAGCCAGTGCCTATTTTATCAAACACAGCCTTTTTTAGGTGATCTCAAGTCTGTTAGATTGAGGTGATTCCAAATTTGTTAGATTAATTCTTAGTTGCAAAATTGTTTTAAGATATTATCTTTAAAGAAAGCAGACAAAACAAGTCATGAAGGATATCATTGTCTGTCATATTATGAGTGGTGATGGTGACTTTTATCTTCCTAATATCACCAATAATGTTATCCCATGAATCTTTTTTTTAAGAAATGGAATGAAAGGTACAGACTCAAAATGAAGCAGGTTAAAAGCCAAGGGATTTAATTTTGGAGGTAAGCTGCATGCCTTGGAGTTCCAGGTTGGGGTGAATTCTCTAGGTTTTTTATCCTACTAAAAAATTGTGTTCACTTATGTTCTTTTTTCAACCACAATAGAAAATTCAGGCTGAAAGAAGGCACTAAAAATATTTACTTAGTGCAGTTATGTTTGTGTCTGATTTGGAGCCTAAAATCCTTCAAGCAGCAAAAATCTCACCTTGAGATACAATTCTTGTGCAATTAGGGATTTGAAAATATCAGGAATACAGGCATCACCTAAAGCTGATAGTGAATCTTTCATAGAACCAGAATAGACTTTTAGTACAAAGGAAAAAATCCTATAGAAAAAGACTGACTTAAACTTACTGTTGATATTTATTTTTAAATAGAAAAGTCTCCAAAACCTTCTGTTTTGACATGTTCTATTTTTAACTTGCAAACTAGAATGTTATTTTTCATAATGAAAATGCAAAAAAAATTACTTCAGACACAAGGAGACTGGTCTATTAAACAAACTGGAATAGTGAATACAGAAGACATAAATAAAGTGCGCAGTTTAATGCACAAATACTCAATAAAGATGCAATAAAAATGTTTATGCATTGATGGCCACAACCTGTTTAAGCTAAGGTTGTGTCATGTGCGTGTCAGTTGCACCATGCCAAAAGTTTCAAACACAACTTATGAATACTTAAGCACCACAGAAGAGCTCTGCAGCTTATTTCTTTTTCCTACATGACCAAGACAGCAGTATAATAAAGGCCCTGTATGAAATTTCTTCACAAAACCAACCCTCCAAGTGTCAAACAGCAGGCAAGTGTGAGGCCAAGAGTGATGGAAAGTACTGGGAGAAAGTATTGCGAGTGATTTGATATGAAAGTTGAAGTACAAGCTCTGAAAGTCTAGTGATATATAATCTCCCCTTAACATATAAGGAAGCTACAGCACTCTCACAAGCTGCTTTGCTTCTGGTTCCGGAGCTATTTCCACTTCTCTGAGAGGGGCAATGGTTTCCTGGAGCTCCATGGCACTGGGGTGAGGAGCTTGTATTCTTCTAAGGACCATTGTTGCTTTGAGTAATATAGAGCAAATCCAACAACTGGGATAAGGACTAAAATGAGGAAATTATACATGGTAGGTTTTGCGTTCATGGAATTGTGATAATATTCACTCCAGAGTAAATACTTTTACTCTGTCTTCTTGTCCTATTTCTATTTCTTTTCTTCAAAATATAGTGAAAACATGGTTTAAATTTTATGAACAGCATTGCTCTGAGAAAATAATATTTTGATTAATATTTCTGGAATTGAAAATCAAACTGGTAGTGAGGACGTACTTCACAGAATTCATGCAAGAGCTCCAGAGGCTGAAATAAGCATCTTTTGTACTGGCAGTTGAAACAGCTGCATTTGTAATTTTATTGGTTTAAATTTTAGTACATTTGTCAATTAAGAAATTTTATTTTATGCAAACATGGAATAATTTATATTACAATAAATTGAGGAAGCTCACTGTAGATCAACAACAGAGGAATAAAAAATAAAGCCAAAATTAATCACCATGAGTCTAAATATGCTCATAGAATACTGATCTGAAATCTCAGCTAAAGCAAATTAATATCAGAGTCCCACTCTCACTGAAAGTAGCTTCCCAATCAATTTGTTGAGTGCATTACAAATATTAAGAATATCAACAATAATTTGACCTCTTGGATAGCATTTGTGTGAAGGAAGAACATCCTGCTACAGAGATTAGTTACATTGTGCTTCCAGTCTGGAAGCCTGATCTCAAAATTAAAGCTTTTTAATTTTGCATATCTGTACATTATGTATGTCATTGGTATGGACTGAAGTGGATATCAGACTTTGAAAAGCAGACTTTTATACATATATATGTGTACATATATATATATATATGTACATGATTCAACCACAATACCAGACCATTCTCATTATTTTCTTTCCTCATGTGAGCTTTGTACACCATTCTCAACATTTCACAGAAAGATCATGTTAATGCTTGATACATATTAGTACATAAATATGATACTCTATAAATTGTCAGTAATAAATTGACATTTCTAAATGTCAATTCTGAGGTTGAATTGTTGTCCTATGTGCTATTTCATTATCACTGCAGATAACCTTTTAATAGAAGTGGGAAGGATGAATGATTCAGGTAGAGTTCTTTATAATTAAGTGCTCTATTTTGCTAAGCAGACTTGAAGGAAATGAATATATTTTTAAAGCATATGAAGAGAACAATTCAAGTCATCTGTATCAATGACAGCCTGAAAAACAAAACAGAATTCTCAGTCTTTGTGTTCAAATCCAGTGGCAGTCCAGAGGCTAAATAAGAAATGCTATTGAAATAATAGGAACAACATCTCGAATGAAAAGTCAAACATCCGAGGCATCAGTGTAGTTAATTATTCTTTTGTTCTTTAGGAACAAAAGACTACTGTGCTGTCAGATCATGCAGTGTTTGATGCACCTTTGTTATGGAGGCTGGAAATATAAATTCAAGCCTGACATTTGTAATCATGATCACTGTGACAAAATAAAAAAAAAAAAAAAAGAAGCTAAAACAAATATTGATTCATTACTAATGGCATAGGGTTGGGCTGTTTGGTTGGGGTGGTTTTGCTTCATTTGGACTACCATCTTTAAAACCTGATTCAGATTTTTTAAACTGTTTATGACAAATGTTTTTCCTTTAGCTCAACCTGTTTTCAAAGCTTTCCAAAACCAAAGTTTTTCTCATGTGGGTTCTCAGTTGTTTATATATTACTTATAGGAGTTAATAAAAAATTAATTTCAGATGTATATGCATATATCCCCAAAATTCAGAAAGCTGAATTAATTAATTATTTAAGGACATGTTCTACTTCCTTTCTTCACCTTGTCTTGTTCCACCACTTGCGCAGCAAGAGTTTCTTGTAGAAAATGAGAAAAATTTGGATCCAAATGAACCTTGTTACAAAATCCTATAATTTGTATATAAAATTTATATCATTGTTAAATTGTAAAACCCCAAAATGCATGCTTTAATTCTCAAACTAACTAAAAGGAGGTTGACATTAATGGTAGTTGTGTGCAGTTTAATCCCCTAATCAGTTTTAGAAATCTAAATCCAAGGGCTGCAGCATGTCATTTACTGGGAGGACAACAGCAGGAAACCCAAGTTGTCTGACAAGAGTGACAGAAAGTAACTGGAGTCTAGCAAGAAGCCTTGTCCTTGTTCCCCTACAGGCTTACACTGAAAGTGGAAATCAGACATACAGAGGCTGATAGGCTTTTTTCAAAAAATATAAGCCTTCAAAGTCTATATCTGCCACATATGATCTCAGCTACCACTATCAATCTGTCCTTAGCTTTGTTAGACTGTTAGTATGTCTAGTAAGATTTCAGAGAATCACAAACTAAGTTGAATAAGAAGAATCGTAAATGTGTCATAAATTATATCGAAGGCCCAAGTCACTGAAATTGGACTGCATGTCACCTAGAACCCTTAGGTATGTTAGTTCAGTTTTGTCAGACACTTTTAATGTAATTTGTACCACTGCATCTTATGTATATCATTCAAGTCAGAATCACAGACTATTTCTGCTGTTACTGACCAACATAGTTTAGTCATGTTATCTGATTTTGTCACCTAAAATGTGTTTGCAGATTAATGATCTGATGTTAAAGCCTGTGATACAATCAAATAATAGTTGCAGAGAAACAGTTTAAAGTAATCTCCCTTCACCAAAATTCGAATACACACTTTTGTTTCTTACATTTTAAATTTGGTGCTCCTATTTTGTGCAATTCTCAAGATACAGAAGATGATTCTGTGAAGAATGCTAAGTCCCAAGAGTTTGGTTTTCCAAAAATGCTAGGGCAATGTGGCTCTCTAGGGCAATGTGGGTGGGAGGGTGACACCAGAACAACAAAGTCTTCTTGAAGAATTCAGTCATTACAACAGCAAATCTGTTTAGAGCCCTGCAACCTTGTAACTCTCAAACACAGCTGTAACTGTAGTCTGATAAAGATAAATTGCCCCTTTTTCCTCAGACTTCAGACTACTTATTGTGTAATGCACATTGTGGTTGCATTAGGAGATTCATAGGAATATCTATTAACTCTGTGGCACCACAACCTTTTACACAGGTTCAGCTGAATTAGACACAAAGAAGTAACTGAATTTAATCATATATCTTGACTTGAATTCTGTTTTCTGACTGGACAATACTTAAGACACTATTATTCCAGCCAATGAAAATTAAAGTACACAAAGCCCTTGATGCAAGATGAAAAATGCCATTCCATCAACTATCAAAACACAACTGCTCAAAAAAAATCGTTTATCAGAGAATTATCTGTAGAATCAGAAAATATTAACAAAGGAAACAACATAAATTTAATGATGAACTGGTGAGTAGTTCCCATCAGTCAAAATAATTTATTTTCTTATCACAAGAGGAGCAAGGACATCTTCACATCTAAGGTAGTTGAAAGTTAGAGTACAAGAACTTTATTTTTCTAGTCTCTTCCTTTTGCACAAATCAGTAGAAAGCCTAATGAGTTTATCAGTGTAATAATAATGTGTGAGAAGAATCAGTTATCTGGGATGGATACAGATAGCACTTCCTGTGGTTTTCACAGTGTCTTCTGTACATTTATTTTACACATTCAGGTATGCCAACTATGCCTTTATAATTAAAGTCTTGTTATTACTGTTCACATATGATAAAGGTTATGGGAACACTCCATATTGCTCCTACATTATTTGTCAGAAATGGCTTTTTATTTTTTTTTAGTTAGAGAGTCATATACTCTGTAGCTCTCACCACAAATTGTTACCAACACTAACATTAATATTCAAATATATCATAGTAAAATTATCTAAGAATTGCACATACCCAATTAAAGGAAAAAAAATCACTTGAAAGGTAGAATGATGACTGAAGACTGCAAAATAACATTTTGCAAAAAAAGATCAATATCAAGCAGTCCATACCTCCGGTCTTATTTATTCTGGTTATTTTGAGTGAACAAACTACCCTTCTTGCCAGCACCAACCAGTCCTATAGGAAAATGTGGGGCTTGACAGAATCTTAGGAAAACACCTACTCTCATAGTAACCTAGTTATTCCACCTTCGTATGCCTAGGTCTTGTACTTTTCTACTGCATACTATCTCACCTTATAACAGGCTGTTCTTCAGATAATCTGTGGATATGCTGTTTTGGCATACAAAGAGTTAAACTGCTGCTAGGATCAAGGAGTTAATTTATACTAAGTGACAAAATCTTCTGTGGCATAGATTAGTGGCTTCTGTATAGAATTTGATTTAAAAACACTCCTCAAATCCCAGATATTGAACATCTCTGAAGGATAATGAGCTATTTGTTACAAAATGACATTGCAGAAAATGAAGCAGCCATTACAGATGTGCTCAGCAATAGCTCACAGACAATCTTGGGTAGCAGAGTGAGTTTTATAGAGAGAAGAGATGCTGCCCAAGAGAGTACTACTATCTCCAACTCTTATCTGAAAATGCCTCTTATGATTTTTAGCATACATTTGGATAACTGCCAAAGAGCTTATTTTAAAATGTCACCTAAAGTACAGATAGCTCTTCTATCAGTAGAGCGCTACAGAGTGCCACTTTGAGACTTGAACCCATGACATTGTGTCAGAAGCAAAAATCATAACAAATGAACCAGGGAGAACTTGGCAGCCTACTTCATGGCTTCTTATCTTTACACAAATTGCTATGACAAAATGCACTGCTTTTTAAAGAGAAATGTTTACACCAAAACCTGGATTTATAACATCTGTTTTTTATTCAGTTTAAATATCCAGAGGTTAAGGCTATGTCTTCTTTGATAAACATTTAGGTTAATATTTCAAAGCAGGAAAGGAATCTCTGAATGTTAAATACAATTCTTAAAAATGACCTTAACTTTTAACCTTCCCATTTAATTGTGATTGCTGCTATACGTAGCTTCAAAATAGCAGTGATTCTCCTTTAAATAATGAATTGCCAATTCACGACCTATTTTTACTATGCTGAATAAAACAAAATAAAAAATTTTGGATAATACTCACTAATCTAATACTTGGTGTCTGTATTATCTACCCCATCTTCTAGTAAAAGATCCAGTAGCCAGAAGACACTTCCATCATTAGAAGATGTTTTTCTTCCATGTATAAGACTACTGTGAGATCCAACCTTAACCTTTTTCTTATTGACATATATTTATGCAGTCTTTGATTCCTTCGTCTATTAATTTTAGAAGCTGAAATTACTATGGTTTAGCGCATCGTTATATTTAAGAACAGTCCATGCCTTATATAAAATGGAAAGCTTTACCAGGACAGATATGTCAGCTGTGGTAGAAAAACACACCTTCCTGCTGATATTATTTATAGCCAAATGTACAATAGTACAGTAAAGTTTGCTGTTAATGGCTTTTTTGAGACAGTACATGAGAGTGTAATTCTGATGAATTTTGAAATTCCTAGGTTTTAAATCACTGTTAGAAACTGCTAAGCAAGCCATTATTCTACCCAATTTTTTCCACTTTATTCACTGTTTTTTTTTTGCTGAAATATATATTTGACATTGCTTTTTAATGATAAAGCCATACAAAAC
>JBCJKH010066224.1:0-11010 GCA_039877255.1 Loriculus beryllinus | reverse complement strand
CTGGAGTTCTTCTGCAGCAGATGGTTCCACTGACCTGATAGGTGCCCTATTTGACTTCTTGGACACACTCAGTTCCCCTTTCAGGCTCTGTCCCAGGTTTCCTGCAGGAGAGTCTCAGTTGTTCAGTTCCAGGAAAAAGTAATTCAGTAATTGAGTGGAACAGCAAAAGAGATAGCTTGAGCTGTGTGCCTACATAGAGGGACCCTGAACAAAGAAATCCCTGGGCAGCTATAGCCTTATGATTTGTTCATCCACCCCTTCTGGACCTTTTTTAGTCTAATGGTGACTTTTTGGTATACTGTCTTTTAACACCTTACTGGATTCTTTGTCTTCATACAGGCAGGAAGTGTTCTTACCTTGTTGAGTTCCAGCTTCTGCTAGTGGCTGCAGTCTTTTTATCTTCTGGTTTGTCGCACTTGTGCACCTGCTTGTCAGCAGAGCACAGAACACTAAAAAAAGTCCTTGACCTAGGATAAACATTATTTAGCAACAACTAAATTTTGTCTGAGGACAAAACACAGTGCTGTACTAGCTACTAAGAAAATTACTAAGAAAACTTAACTCTATTCCAGCCAGAAGTCATAGATTATGGCCTAAGGCTTCAATAAATCTAACTGCTCATGCTAAGCAAGTAAAGCTGAGCAAATGGCATACTAAACTCTATGTACAGTTTGTTATGCTGTGTGCATACAGCATAATACTATAAGTGACTCAGACTAAAGCTTAATCATTTAAGCTAAACTGTCTCAACAAGTGTGTGTGTCCTGCCCCCTTTTCTGTGGAATTATTGATAGTGACAGACTTGTTTCTAATTCCTGCTCATAGTATGCAGGCCTGGTTATTTTGAGTTCCTGACCCACAATCAAATACTGGTTCAGGCTCACAATTCTTACCATATATATTTCAAAAGGTCTGATTACTAGTCACTGTAATGGTAACTAGAGGAAAGGATGTAATGAAGATCTGTTTCTGAAATGAGTTTTGATATAAATTGAAAAGTATTTAAATGACTGAAGCCTTGTATCCCTTACAGCAAATTTCAGTATAGTACAGTAATAGTTTGATTACTGAGAGTGAGATCAGTAAGTAAATTTGGGGTCGTGCAGCATCCTACAGAATGAGACAAGCGTTCAATGTATCCATTAAAAAAACCCTTTACTGGCCATTTTCTCTTAAGGAAAAGGCAGTGTTTATGCACTGAAAAAGAGTATCTTTTTCTTTCTGCTAAATGAAGGTCTTGGTTTAATTCTGTCTAGCATGAGTCAAGTAGTTTAAGGTTGGGAACTTACAGAATAATGCAGAAGCCAGTTGATGCATTTGTTTCATCTGAATGAAAAAGGCTCTTTAAGCACACAGCATAGAATTTAAAACTACAATCTGATATGTGCACTAGCCTCAGAATGTAACAAGATATTAATGCAGCTTCTAAAAGCAGAGACTATTTTGGGCGAGGTTGCTTTACTTTTTTTTTCTTTGCTTCAGTGCTGCAGAACTTGTGATCCTGTGGTCCTCCTCAGGTCGTGGATCAGTTCATGATGAAGACATTACAGTAGTCATAACTTCTGAGAAAAATAAGTAGTGTTTCTGTGATAGTGATGGGTACAAAGCATTTATCTTTAATTGAAGAATTAACCCTTTCCAGGGTAAAATACATATCTATAGTTGTTAGGTTCTTTTGAAATGCATTCATTTTTCTTTAAGGTTTCCTTTTTTACTTTGTAGGTGAAGCTTGTTGCTCCAAATCCTGATGATCTTGAGGATTTTCCAGCTTTGGCATGAGGAGCAGCCATGGATGGTGATTTCTCAGCATAGTCTTGTGAAGGGACCAGTTTATGTGGGTGCCAATAAAGAAAATCTCTTCCAACTGGAAAAGCTGTTTGGGTATTAGGTGTAGAATAATTGCAGATGTCTGCTAATGGTGTTGGTTCTGGAGACACTGGTGGACTGGGATCATGTAACAGGTTGCAGTGTCTGCTTCCATCTGTGAAAACTGTGTGAAGGCTTACAGTCCTTCACTACAAGACTTTCAACGAAGTTCAAGAGTGCAGTGTTTAAAATGTGTATATAGAGATTATATTAACTTCTCCACAGGGAAAATGTGAACCGTGGTGGAATGTGAACCATGGTGAAGAGTAAGCTGCACAACATGGTCTGCAGCTGGGACTCTGTTTCACTGTATATTTGAAAGCTGCTTTCCGTGCTTCTTTGAGTGAAGTGTATATTTTACAATTATATGTTGCAGTTCTTCTTGGGTTTAGCAAATAAAGGCTCACTGGTTTGGGTTTGAGGTATTATTTTCACAAGTCAGAGAAGCAGATTGGAGCTTTTGCTGTTTGGATCCAATCTGAAACCCCCCTCCCCCAAAAAAAACCCCAAACAAAAATGCATGCAAAAACCTCAAGTAAACAAAAAAACCCGCCACAAAATGAAAACCCAAACTGAACAAAAACCTCCACCCTCCAAAAAAAAAAAAGCAAACCAAAGCCAACAATGAAAAATTAACAAACCCAAAACCAAACCAACCTAAGCAGCAAATCTTACTTGCCCAAAACAGTGAGCATCTCAGTAAGCAGAAATGGTCTGTAAAATTAAGGCTGCAGATTCTTACAACTAGTAGTTAACCTCAGTCTTACTTCAATAACAAGATACAGTCTGCAGCTTCTTTGAAGATGTTGAAGATGAAGTGCAGTAAGAGCGTTTAGCTAATGGCAGAGCTAAACTGTTATGCATTTCATTTTAGCAGGAGTTGACTACAAACTACAATGCTTCATGCCTTACACACAAACAAGAACAGATGAGGGGGATATCCTGTCCCTGCAGCTTTAACGTACTTCTTCACTTGAGCCACCTACCCTAACATTCCTTGTCAAACAGGGCAGGGACACACAAAGCCGTTCTCAAGGATATGAGAGTAGCAAGGATGTGATGCCAAAAGTGATGGAAAGATATGAGAGGACAGCCACACTGGATGTTTTGGATATAGCTGCCAGCCTCAAAGGAGTCTACAAATGCCTGCTCAACTTGAACTCATTTTTTCTGTTAGCTGGGAAAGCAGATGAATATAAATTTTTTTTTTTGTATTTTTTCTATTTTGTATCACTTTCAGGGAGTCTCCTTTGAGAGCAAATAGTGGATGAGATGAAGAAAAAAACTGTTGCTTATGAGTGAGCTTTACGAGTATTCAGAAACTTAACATAACTCATCTCAGTGGTAAGGGTTTACACAGTAAGATATAATCATCCTAGAAAGACTACTGATTTTTTTCTAAATGATCTAAACAGGTGGTCTGTGAAGTAGTGTTGCCCGAAGGACCTTTTTTACACTGTTAAATTACTGGTATGACCATTAGGTATAATGTGAGATTTCAGATTCCACAAGTTGCTTGTTGTGGTGGCATAGAGATACTTAGACAACCTGTAATAAAACTGGGCAAAGGCAAAAGAAGTGCCAGTTTTAGAGGAGCCCATGCTGCTGCTTTTCAAGTAACGGAACTGGATGGAATAATGTAAATGACAATTTTGCCTTTTAAGAGCAAGCTACTATGTGAAATCACTGCAGTTTAATATTTTGCTTCTGTTGCTCTTTTAATAGGTGTTGGGTGTTTCTGCCAAAAATGGCAGTTTCATGATTGTAGAACAGAAGTGACTTTATCTGTGGGGTCTTGCAAATTTTTTTTGCTTGTTCTTCCCTTCCTGTTTCCCTTAAACCGTTGGACAGGACGGAACGTGTCTGAATCTTTACTGATGTTTTTGCTTGCAGTAAGAGCATGTATAGGTATGGAGAGCTCCTTTGCAAGGCTCACTTCCATTTCCCATTGTGTTTTGAAGGTGTAGGCTTTTCTTTTACAAACACCTCCTTTTTGTTAAGGAAAGCAATGAAAGCAACCCTTCCTTTTTCTACTACAAATTTGAAACCTTGTTATGCTACTGAGCTGAGCCAGGTGTAATGCATTTGGTTCAGTTCTGACTGTTCTCTGGGAAGGTTGAAAGCACTGTTTTATTTCTCAGACTGGTTTCTGCTCCTGTAAAGTTGCTGTTTCCTCCCCTGACTTTGATCTCTCTTTTCAAAACAGAATGACCAATAGGGTCTTTGGGGACTGCTTTAGAGGACTTGTCAAAGTATATCTATAAAATGAGCATTTGATGCGGAGATTGTTTAAAATCCTCTGGGGTTTTTTTGTTTTGTTTTGTTTTGTTTTTTTAAAAAAAGGCTGTTTCTAAGACTTAAATTTAAAAACCCCCAAATGAAGCAAACCAAGCAAAAACCAGAAAATAAAACAACCCCACAAACCACCCAACCCAAAACCATATGAAAATGAGGTTTATTGTAGCTGGGTACTGCTAATTAAACCAAAAGTGTCTTAAATCAGCTAGCTGTGACAGTTTTCTGTTTCAGTCTGTCAGACTTGAGTCTGGCTTACACTATCTAGTTGATAGTGTCTTAGTATAGAGAAGGAATTACAAATTGCAAGTGGTGACAGTTATCCAGTTCCTTCGCCTAGTTGTGAAAGGAAAACTTGTCAAATCTCAGTCATCTGTCATGTTTAAGGTATCAAAATAGCTGTGTCTGTTAAGCACACATCTGCTGATAAGTTACTTCTGGTTTAGTTTTACTGCCTCATATAAAGTAGTAGCAGTTGCAAATGTAAACACTAGTAGAGCATGGCATGCGTCTTAGGAAAAGATTAAGTTGTTGCTCACTCATGTTACTCTCTAATACACTACTACAAGGTGTTCTGCTGTTAGGATTATTGTAGTGAGTGGTGTCGGAAAAACTACTGCATTTCAGCTTTCAGTTTTAGATTAACATAAATTACATTCATCTCTCTCTATTACTATGAAAGTGCCTTGAAAGGAAAGAGGAATGTCTGTGCTTAACTTAAAAATACTGAAGAATAAATAAATAGACTCAGAAGTAAAAAGCCCTGGTAAAAAACTTTAGTTAGAGCTTTTAGCTCTGATTATACTTGTTCACATGAAGACAGGGCTTGGGATATGTGCAGCCTTTGGGCCCAAACCCAAGATCTGTATTCCTAGTACACTGATGTCAATAAGATTAGTCTCACATAATGTTTTAGCCTTTATTTTTCATTTCAGAGCCATCACAAGCACATATGCACGCACGCACACACACACACACATCCTCATCAACATAGGTATATAGATTTATATATACACATATATATATATGCAGTGCTGAAAGTTGTGTAACAGTGACTCGCTGTCAGTGGATCAGCAATTGAACGTGAAACATTTTTGCGGAAGTGCATTTCAGTCACCAGCCAACAAGTGTGGAATTCAGAGCTTTTCTCTTTCAGTAACACAGGCTGGGCAAGTACTGAGCAGTTTGTGCTTGGAGTCTTTGGCAGAACTGGTAACTGTTACAGTTTGGCCCTATTACTTAGAATTTAATGTAGAACACATGAAATTTTCAGCTGCCTATTACTTGTCTGGAAACGAATGCCTTCCTGAAAGGTGTGATTCAGCAAATGTTACAGAGAGCTGCATCTTCAGAACTGCTTTAGATACTGCATCACATTTAACAGCTGCGTTATATCTGAGACAAACTGGCAGTTAATGAACTGAATAAAGTTTTTGCTCGCCCTGTTTCTGCAGCTGGTGTGAATTCTGTGGTTTGTTGTCCAAACTGTTTTACAGCTAGTTAACTAGACTCAGTAAGCTGTTGTTTGCTGTTAGCATTTGTAGTTCCTCTGTCTAGACTTGTACAGCAGTTACTACTTGAATCAATGAAACCACGTTTACATAATGTATTTGAATTGTCAAGGTAGCTTTGACAAAAGGTAAAAACAGTAGCAGCAGGATACAGGTTTATTCCGGTAAGAGAAAAAACAGGTTGACCTACTATAATGCAGGAATTCTGTGCTTGCTAGAAGTTTGTCATATTTCTGTTATTTGCAGATTGAATGCTATTTTCAGAGGTCTTTCTGGCTTTAGCAAAGTCTCTGGACCTTGGAAAAAGCTATTATAGGGAAACTAAAACCTAGTAACCTTTTCAGTGAAGCTTCTACAGAAGTGAAAGAAGGTCATAGGCTGGAAAAGGTCTGACCAGCAGGAGGAACGGGAGGGAACACAACAAAGAACATTAACTATTAGTGGATTTAAGATGAGAGATTATGTTAGTGTGCAAGAAAGAGATGGACTAAAACACCTGGAAGCATGACGCCAGGGCAAATATCACCTGTTGTGAGTACTGTGTAGAGATTCAGTCCTCGGAGCATGTTCTGTGAAGAGCGGTGAAATGCATCTTGTAATTGCAGAACTTAAACATGGGAAAAAACACAAGTGGGTCTATAGAGAAACCGTGTGTAAAGGAGGGGTAATGAGGAGCCCTTTCACTGAGTGTAATGCCAAGGAACTGTCCTGATGTCTGAAGAGAATGGCATCAAAGCACTGACAGAAGCCAGACCAAGCTCACAAGAGCGAGAACTGGTTTGCTTCTGTATTTGCATATTTGCTATATTTCTGCTATGGGCAGCAATCACTTTGGAATTAAATGGTTTAAAGGGTGGTGCCATAGTCAGGGGTTTGGGTATCTAGAACACGGGACCCAATTTAGTAGGCCAGGTCTACTGGGGGCGGTGGAGCTGGTCTGACAAAGAAGGGGAAGAGCGGTTTTGACAGGAGGCTTGCCAGGCTGGTTAAGAATGCTTTAAACCAGATGTGTTGGGGGAGGGAGGCATCGTTCCATCCCAACACACGCAGTCAGTTGCCAGCACCGATAATAAATGCTCGGAGCAATGCAGAGACATTCCAACCACTCCAGCCAATGAGCCAGCTTCATTTGGAGCTCGGCTCAGATGCCTCTATACAAACACCCGTAGCATGGGAACAAACAAGAGGAATCAGAGATGTGTGCACATCTACAGGGGTATGATATAAGAGGCGTCACAGAAACATGGTGGGATGGCTCCTATGACTGGAGTGTTGGAATGGAAGGTTACAGACTCTTTAGAAAAGACAGGCCTGACAGGCAGGGAGGGGGAGTTGCCCTTTATGTTAAGGATAGGCTGGAGAGTATGGAGCTCTGTCTGGGGACAGGTGAGCAGTCAACAGAGAGTTTGTGGGTCAGGGTTAAAGGGAGAACAGCAATGGGGGACATTACTGTGGGGATCTGTTACACACCACCTGATCAAGAGGAACCTTGGACCCATAGTCCCTCAAAGGGGGACTTCAACCACCCTGGTATCTCCTGGAGCAACAGTACGGCCCGACACAAGCAATCCAGGAGGTTCCTCGATTGTGTGGAAGACAACTTCCTTCTGCAAGTAATAGAGGAACCGACAAGGAGAGGTGCCGTGCTTGACCTCGTGCTCACTAACAAGGAAGGGCTCGTTGGGAATGTGACGATCCAGGGCAGCCACGGTGGCAGCAATCATGAGATGGTGGAATTCCAAGATCCTCACGGCAGCAAGAAGAGCGTGCAGCAAGCTCACTGCCCTGGACTTCAAGAGAGAAGACTTTGGCCTCTTCAGGAACCTGCTTAGTGAGGTTCCATGGAACATAGACCTAGAGGGCAGGGGGGCCCAAGACTGTTGGTTGATATTCAAGTATCCCCTACTACAAGCTCAGGAGTGTTGCGGCCTGACTAGAAGGAAGTGCAGCAGGAGGGCCAGGAGACCTCCTTCGACGGATAAGGAGCTGCTGAAGAAAATTTGAAGGAAAAAAGAGGCTACAGTCCTTTTTCATGAAAAATTCCCATTATGACACAAGAGATGTTTGGCTCTTGGGATGTGTGCACCTTTTGAAATTATTATTTCAGCAACTGCATTTTTTAGGCACCTTGCAAGCCAAAGGTAGGAAACACCTCCAAAAAGATAAATTTCTCTCGTTTTGTAAGAAAGCTTATTTGTGTTCACTTGTGCAACTCTTAATTTTTCTCATTTTATGCAGATTTCTAATATGTGCAGCATACAGACACAGACTTTGAATGATGGGTTATTATGTTTCATACCTGGTGAGAAGAAAACCACATATTTTTTCCCTGTCACCTTTTTAACTGTCTGCTTTGGGATATGATTATTGTGAAAGTATATTCATACTAGATGTGTGTAATTTTTCAAGTCAGTGTTTTCCTTCTTCCTTAGGATAAAGTATTTAGCTCTGACCAGTGTGAATAAGGAAGGTAGAGCATGGGGAGATTTTGCTAATGAAGCTGCATCACACAAATTAATGATGTGAAGATATCAGGGCTTCAGAGCTGCTCGCAGGCACCTGGTCTTTGCAGGAATGGTTCTTTTTGCATTCCAGGTGGTTACAGATTGCTGAGTCATCTTCTCAGTTTCTTGCAGGAGATGTTAGACTCCAGGAAAAACATTCAAGAGGAATTTCACAAAGTGTTTCTTGCTGTGCTCTTTCACATGTATTTTCTGTTGTCTTCTCTCATAACTTTTATTTTGGGATGAGACAATTTAATCTAGTTTTGTTCAGTGTAGTTATAAATAGTCAACATGCCAAAATGTCTATTACTTTTCTTTGGAGATACTAGTCCACGAAAAGCATAAGTCTGAAGGTTGAAGTGGGTTGAAAAAAAGAACCATGTGTGCCCACTGAGACCTTAAGGTGAAAGTAAAATAAGATGGTACTTTGCATTTTAAAACTGTCTGTCTTTCAGTTTTCCCAGGCTTTGCACAAGCTTCATTTCATATATATATACCTAGAAATGCCCAACCTCAGTCATATTTTCATAGTAGCTTGCAAAAAAGAAAGAGGTTATGTCCCCAGAGAAGTGCTGGTGGTACATAAGCCAGAATATTTACTACTATAATTTCTATTAAAAAAAAAAAAAAAAGCAGATATGCAAATCACCTTTCCTACTGTATCTTAGTTGGGTATAGGTGGAGTATTGCCTGTATATTAGGCTTAGTTATTTCAGTTGATAGATACTGTGAGATATGGCAGACTGTCTTTGGAGATTTCTTTTAAAAATTCTGACTTTTATTTCTAAATTAATGTTCGGAAGATTTTATTTTTATTTCTTGTTTGCCTCCATGAGGTTTTGCTTCCCCATGGATTCTTGCAATTGCTCTCATGTGACCAGCTTTGCAACACTATCTAATGCTGAATTCATGCCAGCCTTCACAATCTTTAAAAACACTGCATAATGCTCAGAATACAGAATTGGTGTTTCATTCGGGTTCTACACAAATTATGGCAAAGTGATCTGCTAACATACAACACTGCACAAAACTTTGGTACTCATGAAAAGTAATATTAATATATACCAATATACTTCATGCCTGTGAAGAAATTGCAATAAAATGTAGGAACAAGACATGTTAGGCTGGAAAAGTCTTAAGTCAAACTAAAAATAAAGGGAAAGTCTGAAGATCAAAAGGAATATAAGAATAAAAGATACATAACTCCAACCTGATAAGGAGCATTAAGATCTCAGAATACTTAATTGCCTACTGCATTTAACGGTTTTAATGTATATATAAAATCAGTTTTACAAACATTAATGATGCCATATTTAGTAGTACATTAAAGTAATACTCACAAATGATCTACCAAAGGGGAAGACATCACTGAGAGGAAATACTTAACTTGCCTTGTTACCCTGTCCCAATAAAGGTGCACCCTACAATAGCACAATTTACAGCCTCCTTTAAAAGAAAATAAATAAACAGATATATAAAGAAATAAAATGCGGGAATATTTTTGCCTTTTTTTTTTTTTTTTTTTTTTTTCCCACCCAAACTCTGAATCTTTATGTTCTGAACTAGGTCAGACTGAGTTATGGCCTGAACCTTAAAGAATGCTCAGTGGCAGGCGTATCAAGAGCTCTCTACCGCCTGTACTCTTTTAAGGGTAGTAGTGCTTTGGGTTTGTGTCGGGAAACCTCGGAACTGGAATAATCCCTGCAAGTGCCGATACGCCCTCTGTCACTTTTAGGATGGGAAGCTCCTGTCAAGCCCTTTTTCCGGGTGGAGGCCGAGAGCTTGCCCTGACAAGCGCGGCTGCCCCGCGGTGACCAAGGGGCGAGCTCTGCTTGCCGCGCCCGTGCACCCCCCGCCCTACCGGTCGCGGGCTGGCGTGGTGCTGGTCGGACGGAACACTTCGCTCTACTGCCCGTGAGGCACAGGGAGGTCTCTGGCCATGCTCCCTCCTCAGCCGGGGAGGATGTTCCACCTCGCAGCCTTCACCAGGAGCCTCTCCGGCAGCGCTGAGCTTTTGGAGAGCCTTAAGACCGCGAGGTGCCTCTCTAGTTTAACCTGGTGCTTGAGCGTTGACACGAGGAGGTAAATCAGCAGGGGATCGGCAAGCTAGGACTGCACAGCTAGGGGCTGGGAAACGCTCATCATGGAGAGAAATCACCTTGACCACAACAGCACAACATTCAGGTAGAAAAAAAACCAAAACCAAACCCCAAAACAATAAAAAACCCTAACAAAAACCAAACAACAACAAAAACCCCCAAACAAACAAGCAGACAAGAAAACCCACCACCTCTTAAACCCCAAAAATCAATAGGAGGTTGCCGGCATGCTGAACAAAGTTTTATTTTAATGCAGATGAAGTTTAAATCGAAGAAAAAATATAAAACCTCACCAAAAAAACAAATCCCAAAAGACACACACACAAAAAAAAAAAAAAGAACAAGAAAATCCCTTATTTTAGTATTTTTTAAACGGTTTAAGGTCTGTGAAAAACGTTTGCGCATCGTTGTAGGGAGGCAAACGATTGCAAATGTACCTCTTGGAAGACAGTATTGACCATCGTTAGAGATAGCTTCGTAAATTAAATCTCGATGGGATCTATTTCTGGAAGAATCTTAATTAAAAATAGCGGACACACAAAACTGCATTCTAAACAAAAAGACGATCCCCACCCATCCTCCCCCTCCCCTGCCTCCCGGCTGTGTAGTGTTATCAGTAGAACTGGAAATCTTAGAGCAGTCAGCCCAGCATTTGGCTGGGGGGGGGGGGGGGTGGGAGAGGCTCCGGCGGGTCTCATTGCTGGGAGATACTTTGAGGGCAAAGTAAAAGTGCCT
>JBCJKH010066223.1:0-21647 GCA_039877255.1 Loriculus beryllinus | reverse complement strand
TGCTTGGAAGGGGACACATACAGAAAATATCCACAAAAGGGGTGTTGTATCATTGGATATATGTATTGCCCCATTAATGTACTGGGGGTCTGTCCCATGACATTCCTACCCTGGCCAACCCCTAAGAAAACACAGAGGCTTAAAACAGAACTGGCTCTTCATAGAACCATTCCTAACTTAAATCTGTTATTTTCTCTCTGGTAAAGCAGATGTCCCCAATAGCATATATCTAGAAATGCTTAAAAGTATTGTTAATGGCGCAGTTCATTTAAGCTTCCACATGAACCACCTTGCAGAAAGGAATTAACATTATGTAATTAGTCTGGGATAATGCACATTTCCAAACTCTAGTAACTTTTTCTAAATTGAAACATGAACAGTATTTAAATACAACAGAAATTATCTCATTTCCAATTCCCTTTCACCTATGCTTAATTCTGATGTCTACAGTCTCAAATACACCCTAAAATAACCTACTGGACTCCTCAATGAATTAAGGCGAGTGCATGTCCTAAGTTTTAATATTAGCAGTCGAACATCAGTTTTGACTTAAACAGTCATCACATCTAACACAGAAAACAAATGCTAATATACTTTATGACCACATATGTTGCCATACAAAGACATCCTCTGGCTATGATGGTAAGTGTAGAGCATTGAAATACAACGTAGAGTGGGAGCAGATCAGGAATCCCAATTTAGAAGGGCTTTTGGGTAATCTCCATTTATCAAATTTTCATGGAATGTTGTAAAGATGTAATTTTAAAATACATTTAAAATATATACATTAATATTTTTGAGAAAACCAATATTCCACACAAAGTGTGAAGGCTTTTCCATCTATAATTAACATCTGAAGAGTCAAGATTTGACATCAAATGCCCACAGAAAATCAATTATTTGAGAAAGAGTTTTGGACTGTTTGTTGTATGCTAGCTTCTAAAGCAGTATGGAACTCCTCATCCAGCTTCCAAAAAAATGTAGGGAGACCCTAAAAATGTAGCAGAAGCATTTCCGCACACTGATTTCAGTAGTCAAGTTTGTGCAGAAGTGGTTCCACTAGATTCATAGGGTACCTTTCTGAGGCAACAGAAACTTGTTACTTCGTAAGCTTTTTGACACTTTCCAGCTCTTCTATAGGTTTCCATTTCTGACGGATTGTTAATAGCTGCAAGAAATTAACAGGAAAACGTCAAAGAAATTAGCAAAATCCCCTCATTATCATCATCAATTTATCCATGAAGGATTTCTGGTAGCTTTACATTTGCACTTCAGAAGCAAACAAAAATGGCACCTAATGACCTATTTAATAATTCGTTGAAGAAAATCGCTTGGATATTAAATAACTAATAATTAAAATAGTTTTATTTTTCCTTTTCCTAGATGTTCTTCTAAAATAAGATTTTTTCCTTCAGGCTGCAGTACTCAAAACACTGTTAGGCAATTTTGTAATTCAGTAAAAAGGCATTAATGAGCATTTCCTCTATATTCTGTATTTCCATTGTTATCAATGGAATTGAGTAAATGGATATTGCAGGGAGCAGGTGCAGGATATGAACCAGAAGTACACCATAAATTCATGGTCAGATCTAGAATGTAACAACTTTATCCCCTTTATTAAGTAATACAGGGAAGATAATTTATGTGAAGTAAAAAATTAAGTAGTGCTACTTTTAAATAGACACACATCAGCTTAGCATTTGTATTGTTCTTCAGGTTTTTTAATTTATATTTTTTACATTTTACAATATATATTATATTTTGCTAGATTTTCCACATTTAAAAAAATTTATGTTATTTGCATTGACTATATTATTTGTACAAATTACCTTCTGAGGCTTGGTAGCATCAACAGTTTCCCATGGTTCTGGATTGCTACTCTTGTTAATGCTTTAAGAGAAGATAAAGCAAAACAGGTATTATGTTTTAGGGTGTAATCTTGCATGTATGTTTCTTATAAGAGCTGTTTATTGTCAGTAGAACTATTAATGTAAGTAAGTAGTTCCCTGAAACACAAGTTTACATGTTTGGGCATTTATATTTTAATATAAATAATGTCTTGCTTTATCTGTGGCTTCCAAATCACCAAACAAGCCAACATTGTTCAAGCAGGTGTTATACCATAAGGGAAGCAAGCTGAAAAATCAAAACTGAAAAAGGACACAAAAGACAAAAAGGATTCTTACCCTGGCAGGCAAAGTACCTATTTCTATCACTATGAATATAAAAGTTCCCAAAAGCTTAAGAGTATAGGAGTTAGCTCCAATTATTAGCCAAGTAATTAAAATATTAAGTTATTCTAAGTTTGTACTGTCAAGTGTTCTTCATATACAAGCCAACAGCCTGGTTGCGAAGTACCTGGCATGCCATCCACCTATCTGATGAGTGGAAATTCTTTATAAGCACATTCAAAAGCTATTACAACTAAAGCAAAGAATATAATTATTAAATCTAAAGTTACGGAATAATTTGGAATATGCTTCAAACTAATGAATTTCTTCAGTATTTACAATCTGCAATATCTTAATTGTTACTAGGAATCTGGAATCTCCATATGGCACTTTTTGGGTGCAAAACATGATGGTCAAACACCTCTGTTGAACAAAAGAAGGTTAGGATGAACTCCAAGCAGTAAGTTTTTGCTTACATCACATCAGATTTGCAGAATAGGGAATAGATGGAAAAAGAGAACGCCCCAATAGCTGCGAAGGATATTATTCCAGCCAGGGGAATGAGCTGAAAGACACAAAAGAGAGACAAAAGTTGAACTAGTGTCCTGCCTATGGAGCCGTAAGGGGAGTGAGGACTACAAGCAATGAGATGTGATTAGTGCGAGCTGCACATTACCGGTCGCACACCTCGGCTCTAAGGCACGACTCTCAACCCGCATACCTCCCCTGCTATCCCCCAGCTCCTCTGTAAACTGCTCATTATTAAATGCCAATCCCTGTGTGCCTGCTGCAGCCAGCCGCATCCCCCCAGCCAAGAGGATTATTTCAGAACCAACGTCTGACAAACTTACTTCTCGTTTGGTTTTGATTATGTGGAAGAAGTTCGTTTTCATTACCGCGGTGGCCGTGGACCTGTAACAAACACTTCTCCGTTACGGCGCCCCGGGCCGGGCTCCCCCGCCTGCGGTACCCGAGGGAGAGGGCACGACGCCTCCGTTACCTGGCAGGCACAGAGGGAGCGGTAACGCTGCCTGAAGGCTCAACACTGGCGAACCGTGCGCTCCGCGTTATATACGGACAGCCCCGCCGCGGAGCGCGGGCCGTACCCCAGGTCACGTAGGCGGGACAACGCCCGCCGCGCAGCACCCCCCAGCACCCCGCAGGCAGGGCGCCTCCCAACGGCCGGAGTGAGCAGCGCCGCCCGCGGCGTTCCAGTCCTGCACAGGGAGCTGCGCGCTGGACCCTTCCCCGGTTTCCTCCCGCAGCTCCTCCGCTCCCTGCTGTGGCATTACTCAACTTGGCTTCTCCATTCGCCCATTATCTTCTTGTTTGTCCCTTTATCCAGGTAGCTGCCTAAAGAATAATGTATCCAGGCAAAGGCACAGGCAAGGCCTTGGCAAGGTGCGTTCAGTGACCAAGAGACTGATGTCCCTTTTCCTGCAAGAGCAGCTTAAACCAAGCCCAGGGCACAAACCACTCTATTGTGTTACACAGCTCCTACCTTCCCAATACCTCCGAGAACTCCCACCAGGGGCAGGCTGAAGGTGGATGGTGCATGCAGACAACTGTAAACCAGCTTCTCCCTTTCCCTGTTGCCCACTGTAAGGCACTAAAAGGAAGGAGAAGTTTCCCTTACTGCATACTCTGCTGGCTCCCTATAGCAAGAAAGGAACACAGTAGGGCATAATTTGTTTCACTGGTCCTTCTAGGGAGTGAGTACAGAAGTTAAACATCAGCTTAACTGGAAGATAGGAGCTGACTGTCCTCACAGCGTTCAGGTCTGTCTATTCTAAAGCAACACTCTCAAAAACTGGAAAGCAAACCGGAAAGCTACCTTGAAGGTTTTCATACTTGAGCTCCAGCACTGTTGTCAAGGAATCTTTGGGTGTTTGGGAAGTTCATTGGCACTAGCCTACTTGTTACCAGCAATAAAGCAGCAGGATGGTACCGCCTCAGAAAATAGTGATCAAAGCCACCAAGCTGTAGGATAGTCATTTATATCTGAACCTTTTCCTAAGTTACAATGACTACTCCCCCTTTTGCCCTCCACAGTCACTAACTGCCTTGGAACTTCCTCTGTGGTCCATCTCACTGTAAACTGCACTGTAGTGTGGTCCCTGGTGCCCATGTTTTGAGAAAGAAATACTTGCTAATGGGTTAATTACTTAAGAACCTCAGGTTAAATAAGAAATTATCTTTGACAGGGGAGTTGTTCACAAACATGTTCATGGGGAAAAGGAAAAAGTATTTAAAAGCTTCCTACCTGGTAAGTTAAAATGCATACTTATATACATACAGTAACAATTTCCCTTGATACAGCTACTTATTTTAGAAGATGACCTATAAAAATACATTGACAAAGAATTCTGCAGAAAGAGTTTTAAAGCAAACTTCCTTCTCTGAAGAAGAAATTATTATAGCTTAATTACAGACTTAGTAACTCAGATTGCTTACTCAATCCAACTGTTTGTATAGCAATCAGTAAATGATCTAAAATTATTCCCCAAAACCCAGACTCTAAATCCACAACAAGGTATTAAGCACTGACAGCCTTTTCACCATCACTGTTTTGGAATCTGCTTGTCAGAAAGCAAATCTGTAGATACGCACATATAAAACACCTGACATTTTCCACAGTATGGGACTTACTTCCTCCTATTTAACAGTCTGAAAGCTTTTCTCATTCTCATTTAGGAACTTCACAACATGTTTTAAATTAAATATTATTATGCCAGTGTAGAATTAGGAAATCTACAGCAGCAGTAAGCTGTTCCACAGTGCTTTATCTAAGAATCTTAATTACTTGTTTCTAGATGGAAACCTAGCCAAAGGAAACAAGATTTTCATTTATTCTCCACTACCGAAATAACAGATTTTTCTCAAGTGAAATTTTACACACTGAAAACTACAGTACAAAAATAAAGGTACCAAAAAAAGTACAGTATAAAAAAGCAGAAAAGATGTAAGCCACTGCAAAATCTTTGTGATGTATTTAAGAATAACTATGCTAAATCACTCCTTTTTGTTTAAGGATGCTAATTCTCGAGTATAGATTTTTTCATAAAATTCCAAGTCCTTCATGTTTAAGGATGGTTTTACAGTCCTCAATGATTTTACAAAATGCTCGTGTTTTACAGCAGTCACTTCAAGTCCATTCTCTTGCAACGCCAACAAAGCAGCCTTTAAAAGAAAAAAAAAGGAACAACTTAAAATGCTTATGTTTTAACTAGAAATTATTATAAGTAGTCTAAAATATTTTACATCAAACAAAATTTCAGATAAAGCATCTGAAAGCAGCATCATATAGTTTATGGTTATTGAACAATAGATACAACATCAAATAAAATCACTGCAACTCTTCATTCACTTCTTTTGTCTGAATTAGACAATATCTTTGATAACTTAAATTGTTGGATTTTCCTCCCAGTCTTTTGTCTTTTATGCAACTCATCTCAAATACTTACAAGACTTATCTTCTCATTTTTTTCTCTCTAGCCTTGACAGCATGTGCTAATTTCAGTTAAAAATGCTAAAGTTGCTTGCAGTGCACAGATTACAAATTCATCTAGATGCGAGTTTGGATTACAAAGGGCCATGTGACACAAAGGGTAATACAGGTCCTTAACTTCTAGTAAATTAACACAGAAAGCCTTTATTCTTACTTGGCTTTTATATTTAAAGAATTATCCCTTATTAGGTTCTTCATCTTTATTCCTTCTCTTTGCATTTTCATTACAAACTGTGAAAGAATCCATATACAGATGGCTTGGTAACATCTACGAGCTAGCTCTTTTTTCATTGAAAGGTTTAATTTACATTTTATGTCACAGATTCATTCAACCATGAATATTTCTTACCTCCTTGCACAGATTTTCAATATCAGCTCCAGAGAAAAGGTCTGTGAGAACTGCCACGTCTTGTAATGACACATCAGTATCTAATGGAATTCTTTCTGTGCAGATTTTCAAAATGGAAAGCCTTCCCTGTAGGATGGTACATTTTATACAACAAAACCAAACCAAGAATTAATTGCTCTCCAAAGCAGTACCAAATTAAAAATTAGAACTAATGAAAATCAAGAAGAGTACCAAAACTACTTAAGTTTTGGTGGAAGAGTAAATACAATGCTATTAATGGAGATAACCATAACCATAAGAGTATTATCTCACATATTAAAGTCTGTTATTTGCAATTACCCATTACTTCATGAATACACAGTATTTTAGACTAGGGAGTCCATATTTGGTCTGCTTTGGCTCAACATTTGTTTTTGGGAAGCTCACAACAAGTAGCTACACTACTTCTGAGAACAGGGCAAAAGAAAGATTTAAAGCAAGGACAGACAACTTGTTCTGGTGCTTTAAAAACTGCACCTTGATTTTGTAAATACAGAATTCTACCAGATTTTGTCTGTTTTCTATATGTGATAGTATAGCTACATACACCAGGTCAAATATTACTGGTGTTTAAATCATAAATGCAATTATTCCTCTTTAAGATTCTTCATTGTACCTGAAGTTTAGTGAATCATCCATCAGTTGTTAAATATATTTATTATAGGAATATGTCCCCATTTGCTCTTACAGTGTGCTGGCAATCAATACCTCTCCATTTAAATCCAAGTATGGCTTTGCAATACATCACCTTCAGATCCGGAGGTGGAATATAGATGACCTTGTCTAGCCTTCCAGGACGCAGTAAGGCATCATCCAACATATCTGGTCTATTTGTTGCAGCAACTACCATGAAATCCTTGTTCAAAGTTTCATGAAACTCTAGCTAAGAGATGATATGAACACATTAGTCCAGAACAGTTAAGATAACTAGTATCTTAGGTAATATCTAACTCCTAATGAGGAAAGGGGAAGGACAAAAAGATGATGTATCTTTACATGTAGTTACTTTCCTTTCAATACTAGTATTTTATTTTTCTTCAGGTAAAAAACTGCCTTGACGCAGGCCAGATTGAGTGACAAGGAAGAAATGTATGTATTGCTTTCGTATAAACTACATATGAGAAAGTACTGCAAATAAAGTAGGGGTAAAAAGTAAGTCCAGGAAGGAATCTGTATAATAGTAAAAATAACACAATCTAAAAAATAACCTTACTGTCAAGCAAGAGGATTTTTGTGACAGAAGATGAAGACCAACTAGTAATGCTCTTAAGCCTGTGTATTTTATTCAAAGTTTCGCTGAAGAACAATGTAAAAAGTTAGCAGCCTATATACAGTATGCTTTAGAAGTTATGACAGAATAAAAGAGCATCTTGCATATTTTTAAGCTTGAGGTTTAAGGTGAAAAAGTGTGATTCAACAACTAAAATTTCTGGAACAACTGGACAGCATTTATCATCCTTCCTATATGGAAAAGGGAATACAAATACCTTTCTTTCCTCTTCACTTTGTTCTTGACACTGACCCTCAAGCTGCAGTTTGCTTCCTCTTCTTTCTGTGACTTTGAGCCCGATACCATCCAACTCATTGAGAAGAACAGAAAGAACCCGCTCTGAGACACCATGGCTAGTTTTGCAGTGTGACCGAGATCCCAAGATAGAGTCAATCTCATCTAGGAATATTATTGCTGGAGCATTTGCTCTTGCTTGGCGAAAAACCTTTTTTTCAAAATATTAATAAAGTAAAACATCAGTGCATACATTCTGTCAGGTAAGGAGAAAACACCTATTTACACTTACTCTGTATTTCACTTAACTTTAAAGATACACTCTAAGATTTGCAAGAGCTGTTCTGGCTTACATTTACTATAGGCAAGGTCTTGCTTAGATTCTTAAATGAACTGAAAACAAAAAGGTAGAAATACATTCAGAGTTTAAAACTTGTATAATTTTAGGGCTAGATTCTCAGTTTATGTACATCTGAATCTAAAAGCTATCTTATTTAATAATCAGATGAGAGCTTTAACTATCATCTTTTCAGTAACGAAATTTAGACCATCACAAATATCACGCGAAAAATAACCTACAGGCCTTATACAAATTAAAAACTGTACCTGAGACAGAATCTTCTCTGAATCCCCAACATAAGGTGAGAAGAGGTCAGCACCACTTACAGAGAGAAAGGAACAGTGACAGCTTGTGGCCACAGCCTTCACCAACGTGGTTTTGGCACACCCTGATGGCCCATAGAGAAGAATACCCTTTGGATGAGACAGGCCCATCCTAGCAAATGCCTGAGGAAATTTCATAGGCCACTCAACACTCTGTAAATACATAAAAAAGTGATGACATTCTTAGTAACAGAACTAGAATTCATAGGCAATCAATAACACTGCGGAGCATATTATTTCCTTTCCTTGGTAGAAAAATTTATTTGAAATCAAAGAATACTAGCTTGGTCTTTCTTCATATACTGCTCCCTTCTTAAAGTGTCCTCTCAAACAGAAAAAAAGGCAATTCTTGAGAGATGACAGACAAAAGCTGTCTCTGGCTACACAATCATAGAATCATAGAATAGGTAGGGTTGGAAAGGACCTTAAGATCATCTAGTTCAAACCCCCCTACCATGGGCACAGACACCTCACACTAAATCATGCAGCACAAGGCTCTGACCAGCCTGGCCTTGAACACTGCCAGGAATGAAGCATTCACAACTTCCTGGCCAACCCATTCCAGTGCCTCACCACTCTTACAGTAAAGAACTTCTTCCTTATATCGAATCTAAACTTCCGCTGTTTAAGTTTTAACCCATTACCCCTTGTTCTATCACTACAGTCCCTAGTGAAGAGTCCCCTCTCCAGCATCCTTTTAGGCCCCCTTCAGATACTGGAAGGCTGCTATGAGGTCTCCACGCAGCCTTCTTTTCTTCAGGCTGAACAGCCCCAACTTTCTCAGCCTATCTTCATACGGGAGGTGCTCAAGCACCTTGATCATCCATTCAGGAATGGACAAGTTCTCTGGATGCAAGTCAAGTGTTTTTCAGCTACTCAAACCCATGCTTATTTTCCCATGATACTACAGTTGGGAGTGACACCTTGTTAGAAGAGTTTTAACAAATACTGCAACATCTTAATGAAGTATAAAAAAATGTTTTAAAATAAATGATCGGGGCAATCCCAAGCACAAATACAGGCTAAGCAGAGAATGGACTGACAGCAGTCTTGAGGAGGAGCTGGGGGTGTTGGTTGACAGGAAGCTCAACATGAGTGTGTGCTCGCAGCCCAGAAACCAACTGGGTTGCATCAAAAGGAGTGTGACCAGCAGGTCAAGGGAGATGATTCTCCCTCTCTACTCCACTCCTGTGAGACCTCTCCTGGTCTTCAGTCTGCTGTTCAGCTCTGGGGCCCCTAGCACAAACAGGGACATGGATCTGCTTGAGCGAGTCCAGAGGAGGCCTTGAGATGCTCTGAGAACTGGAGCACCTCTCCTATGAAAACAGGCTGAGAGAGTTGTACTTGTTCAGCCGGAAGATGAGAAGGCTCTGGGGAGATCTTATAACAGCCTTCCAATACCTACAGGGGGCCTGCAAGGAATCTGGTGAGCAACTTCTTACAAGGGCATGCAGGGACAGGACAAGGGGGAATGGTTTTAAACTAAAAGAGAGATTTAGTTTAGATATTAGGAATATATTATTTACTGTGAGAGTGGTGAGGCACCGGAACAGGTTGGCCAAGGAAACTGAGGCTGCCTCAACCCCAGATGTGTTCAAGGCCAGTTTGGACAGGGCTCTGATCAACATTGTCTAGTGCATGGCGTCCCTGCCCATAGCAGGGGATTGGAACTAGATGATATTTAAGGTGCCTTCCAACCCAAATAATTCTGTGATTCTAAGAAACACAATATGTAGTAAGGGAATTTGAAAGATAATTAATTTTCATCATGTAGCATACAGAACACCTTGGAGGATATGGATATTAGAAACTAGCTGGATTTGTCATATCCTTTACCTGTTTTAACTTTAATTTCACATCTTCAAGACCACCAATTTGCTCCCAAGTGACAGGTTTACACTCTGTTAGTCCAATTGCACTTCGAAAAGAGGATGGCTGAGTTTTTTTAAAAGCTTCTTGGAAATCTGCCATGTTAATCACTGGTTTTGCTGAATCCTGAAAAAAAACCAGATAAAGCATATTAACAATATTTTTACACAGTAACTTACAATGCTGCATTAATATGCAAAATACTTCACAAAAGGCCAAATGCAACTAATAAAAGAACAAATTCTCACCCTAACTGCAGACACAAAGGTGTAACATGAAGTAGCCTATTTAGTGGCAGGTTTTTGCACAGGAAAAAAAAAATAAGTTACCAGAAATTAATGTTTTAGAAAAAACTACTGTTCCCTAAATTATAGCTACATTAGACAGTGATCTACTAAGTCAAGTGGTTGCTAGTTTCAGGGTTACTACATACCAAATCCTAGACTGTCTTGAATACAAACAAAAATGTTCTAACATCCATTTTTACCACAGAAAGTAAGGCATTATCTCAAACAGGCTATAAAATACCATTATGAAACAACAAATGCAGTAACAGAACTAAGAAGCATTTTACAAAAGTGCTTGCAGTTCTCAAGGCAAACAGGCCATCTACTAATTATTTTCATTTGTCTATCTACATCTTTTTGGGATAGCAGGCTCAAATTATTTTATTATTTTCAGTATTTGTAAGGTATCTGGAGGAGATGGAACTTTTAGAGATATGATGCTCTCTTTTTTCCTATCCTGAGTGAAGATAGGGATAGGAAAATTCTCTGTACAGATTCTCTGTAGATGCTCTGACTCTGGTAATTTTGCAAATATTACGTTAAATTTCCACCGAGCCATTCCCGATTAAAACCTACATATCTGTGGTATATTTCAGTTCTTGTAAAAGTCAGATTAAATAAAAAGAATTTAAAGAACTTTACATAAATATGGAATTGGAGAATTGCTAAGAAATTAAATTTCTGCACGCTGGGCAGCTGTATACCTTGTGTCTACAACAATATTATACCTGGCTCTACAACACAAATAATAACATATATAACATATATTATCACTAGCAGTTATATTTATGTATCAACCTAACTGTAATTTGCAGGTATTATTATGCAGAACTCTAAATCACCGACAGCTGCACAAGACAGCTTTGGTGGACATTATAATTTAGTTTGCCAAAGACTAAAATCTCTGCACAATCCTAAAAAGGTAAGGATAAAAAATTTCAGCAAAGCTTTTCAACCAGAAAAGGAGAAAGCAGTATTTTCAGGTGAGAGCTGAAAGGGCCAGCATATTTACGTTTATAAGGCAGCTGGTATTTTCAGTATTTTAATTTGTGAGTTCTTCAACTTGCTGAGTTTTCCAAGTAAGGCTGAGTATTAATGGGGAAAGGCTAGTACAGATATTAATGACATTCTTCTTGACTCATACGCAACCATACCAAAGAGCTGTGGAACACAGCCTGCATAGCAGCTTCTCTGCAGAGTGCTGTAAGGTCAGCTCCAACATAACCAGTTGTCATTTCTGCCAGTTTAACCAAATCAACATCTGTAGAAATTGGCATATCAGATGTAAGCAACTGCAGAATGGATCTTCTTTGTGTAAGTGTTGGAGTCCCAATAACAACCTAAATTAAATATGGTAAACACAAAGTTTAAGTAGGTATTTTGCTGTATTCCTCTTATTTTCTAGACACAGGCAAGCAGCTTGGTCTCTGCTCTACACTGCTTACTTAAGATTTATACATACTTACATTGCAACTAAGAGTTCTATAGGAAACATTACCAGTGCCATACAAACGACAAATACTTAAAATACTCTTCATTTACACTTACTTTCCAGGAGAACAGTGTTTGCATAAGCAGTTGTTCATAAGACACTGTCAGCTAGCGTATACCAAGTCCTAATTTAAGGCAATTTTATTGTAAAACATAACACCAAAATAATTTTCCTTGCAACACAAGAATTAGATTAATAAAAAAATAATTAATTAAACATTCATACATTAAAACCCTAGTTAAATACCACCATAAAATATATGTTTGTGAAAACATTAAAAAACTTTCATTAAACTGGATGACCCAGGAGTGCGAGCAAAATAAACAACACAAGCAAAAGCACTGAGCATTGTGTACCTGCAAGTGTCCTTTCTTCTTCAGACTATTAGGCTAGTTTTCCAGAGTAGACTGAGCCTCTTACTGAAATCTGAATAGACTTTTTGACACAATGGGTTACTAGTTCTCTGTCATGATAAACTTTTAAGGAGATGTATAAATCTTTAATCTGGGATTTAAATGAGAAAAATCTAAGATTGTAATGCTAAGCATCTGTAAGCAAAAGGAAACCCTCAAGAAGAGGTTCATGACTTCATCATGGAGAAGCATAAAGGCTCCCCTTGTCCGTTTCCAAGTATTTGGAACTCCCAGCCTCAGCAAAATGTGCTTCCTACCTTACCCAAGCTGCAACAAACTAAACAAACAGGACCTATCTCAAGCCTATAGAATCCCACTATGAAACCTGACCAGCAGACACTAAAAAAAATTCAAAAATTACTTTACTAACTTGCCCCTGCACAACCTCAGAAAAGAAAGAAGGAGCATGTGAATCACAGGGCTTGCTTACCTCTCTGTCAAATCTCCCAGGTCTTCTCAGCGCAGGGTCTAAGGCATCAGGCCTGTTTGTTGCTGCTGTAATGACTATTTTATTCTCACTACCAACACCATCCAGCAGTGTTAGTAACTGAGCAACAACACGATCTTCAGGAGCATTGTTTGACCTTCCTCGCTTTGGGCATAAAGAATCAATTTCATCAATAAAGAGGATGGTTGGGCCTTCGTATGCCATTTCTCTGGCCTTTTCAAAGACTCTTCGTAAATTCTCTTCACTTTCTCCTGGTCTTGAACCATAGATGGCTAGGCCACTGATGCACAAGAGATACGCACCCAGTTCTTTGGCTACTGCCTTTACCATAAGGGTCTTCCCTACACCTGGGGGCCCTATTAATAGCACTCCATTAGGGACAGAAAGCCCTAGCTTCTTAAACGTCTTTGGAAAGCGGAAAGGTAGATCAATAATTTCTTTCAAAGATTTTCCCACATCATCTAGTCCTGCAACTGAAGTTTTTGGAGTGTCTTCTGATAAATGTCTGTACCATTCATAAGTGATCACCTCCTTAATCTTTACACTTGTCTGAGGGGTTATCAATCCAGCCTCATCCACCAAAGTGTCTACAGACAGTATTTCAATATACATGACAGGATTTCCGAGATTTGGGGCAACAGTAACAACATAATGAGGTGAAACATAAATATTTCTTAGCAGTTCTCTGATTGTCTCCTGCAACACTGCTCTGGGAGTCGACTTTTTCAGCGCGGCACTCTTAAGGACCACTCTCACCGTTGCCTTTGTTAGCCGGCGGTACGCCAGGAGCTGCAGTTGGCCCACACTCAGCGTAAGGCCCGTCACGTCCCTTGCCGTTAGCCCGGCGGTGCTGCAGGTCACATCAACCTGCAAGTACCCGTCCGTCAAGTCGTGCCTGGGCCACACCGTGCACAAGCAGCAGCCCGTAGGAAGGCAGATCCGCAGCGGAGAGCCGATCCTGGCTCCCAGGAAGGACAGTGTGGAGGGTCCTACCCTACACCTCTGAGTGCCTTCGTCTCCCGGGTCCAGGAGGAGCAGTTTTAAAGCTGCTCCCTCCATCGAGGGCTTGCACGCCGCTCCCTCTGCGAGAGAGGACAACCCCTGCTCTGAGGGAGCCCGTCCAGCTCCCTTCTCACCCCGCCTCGCGTCGCCGCGGGCCTCACGCTCCGCCAACACCAGACAGCCGCCAACTCCCTCTCACCCCAACCCGCCACTCGCCGCTCACCGTCCGGACCGAAACCGCTACAGCGCAACAACAGCGCTGCACTGCGCGCTGTACCGTGCGCTGTACTGCGCTACGCTGACAGGAAGCCACGGCGCAGACAGCGCATGCGCAGCAACGGAGCACGCGCACTGCGAGAGTGCGCGCGGTGAGGCGTTGCGTATCGTTAGGCTGCCTCCTGAGGCGCTGTGGAGGGTGTTCGTAGTTGAGGTACTGTCGGATGGCTGCCCGTGAGGTAGATGTCTTCTAGTGACGGGTTGCCAGCTGCAGGTCTGCTCTCGGCTTCTTATAATCTCTTGCCACAGATGAAATGATTGATCTCCTGTTCATTGCCACTCTGCTTATTCTCTGCAGCTGCCCTTGATGGGGCTTACTCGCCTCTCTCATTTTGCCTCCCTCGTGTTGGGTTGGCCTTTCCCGCGTCCCAGGTTAGTGCTTCTCTTGGTGCTGGGCAGCCCCATTTTCACCAGCGTCTGGGGTTGAGTCAATTGTAGGTATCTGTTGAGAAAAATACGGTGGAGCCATGCAGCTGACGTGAAAAACTGCTGATAGAATTAATTAGGACACGTATTTATACAGCAGTTGTTAAAACTGTAATAGGATGCTCTTCTGACAAATGCTTAGTCAAAGTTTAAGAAAAATTAATTGTATATCTTTTTGGTCCACCATCTTCTTAAACAGTGCCATGAGTTGTGCAATACTTTTAATAAAATCCTTCCTGGAGATCTGTCAGCATTGTGGGATACAAGAGAAAATTGTGATCTATAAAACTCAGCACATGTGTGGTTTTATCCCAGAAAGTGTCTTCATTGTAGTTTAAGTTACATGTCCTTCATTTGAGACCACATACATACAAGAGTTGCGATCTCAGATACATGACACTGGTCAAATGCTGGGATGTTCACAGAAAACAGAGGGCAGTTTAAAGCAGTGGCTACCAACTGTCCAGCTTGTGTTTTGAAGGCCCCTGGAGGGGAGGTGTAACAAAATCTTATTGATGTTGTCCTGCTTAATCACTTTTCTGACTGAATCAAGGGCTGTACACAGAATATTTTAATATGCCATAGGAACAAAAGCAAGGCAGTGGTAAGAGAGCTGGTTCGGCTGAAAAAAAATTAAATTATGAGTAGGAACTCATAAGAAAGGTGTAGGACTGAGCAGTGTGAAAACCAGAAAGCTGCCTCCTTATGGTAATTACGTGTAAAAGGGTCTATGTTGTATTTCCTTTCAATTCGTGGCCAGATTTTCTCCTTTCAGTGTTTATTTTCTGTTCCTTTTTTCCTGGATAGCTACTTAATGTTTCTTTTCATAGCACGTGTTTATACTGTGCATATATGCAAATGGTCATTTGGAATATGCAGACTTATTAAGTATTTAGTATGGGACAGACTAATGTTTGTTCAGAGAAAGATTATGAGGAGCTTTCATTCCAAGAAGGAGAATGTGTTTTCAAGCCAATGTCTTATAAAAACATTCCCTTGTTGTATTTCTGTCAAAGGTTCTCATAAACACAAGTGCCCTCGAGTATGTACTCGATTAAGCAAAACATATGCTCTGTTTAAAATGGTAGATCTGTGTTTTGGAGTTCCAAACTGGAAGTGGTAGGCCCTCTGCTTGGTATTAAAAAGTTGTGTTTAGGAAAGAAAAGTATGGAAAAGTGCATATGTGAAACAAGCTCCATGGTTTATGCTCTATATAGCTGTTCTTTATAACAGACTTATTGTAACATCTGGAAAATCTGATTTCTTATGAGAAGGAAAACACCTGCAAGTCTAATCTTGAGTGACAAAGAATTCCAGGTAAAAGCTGTTAGAATTACTGATTTCAGTTTCTGTTGACTTTAGTAAGGACAAGTTTAGATCTTCCTAATCTTTTTCTTTTAATGACAAATGCATGGAAGAGGTGCTTTGCAGTAATTCATTTATTTTCCCAGTTTAAAATTTACTTTGATACTGATTTGCATAAAAATAATTGGGTAACTACAGCAACCTATCCAATTTTCCTTCCTGCCTTCTGGTTATCATCATTATGTAATCCTTGTCCTTCTTTATAATGAGAAAAACATCATTATGGCAAAGATGATGAGTTAGTTAACTGGCAAAATAGTGATTTTGTGCAGTGCACTGCCATGCCAATGCTTGTGTCAGTGCAAAGAATGGCTTGAAATGGGTGGTTGGGGGGGGAGAGTCACGGCCTAAAGAGGTCACAGTTCCAGCTTGTGTTGTCACATTGATTGTGGAAATGCAGGTGATGGTTTAGGGGAAAAAACAAGACAAAGCCACCAGCCTGCTTGTCAAGTTATCTACCCATAATAATTTTTGAAGTATGAATGGATACTTGTTTCAGAAAAATATGAAATGAGAATGAAGTAGTAATTCATGATTCACAGTAGTCTTACATAAGAACAGTTGATTTGACAGTGTTGATGTATGCTGCTAATATTTTTGGTTTTATTCTAGTTACCTGTGAGTTACTAAGTGTAAAACATACATCTAACAATAACACTTTTGGTGTCCAAGATAAAAATTACTGTATTGTTCCTTGCTGAACACATCTCAGTGAATTTTTTTAACTTCAACTTCTTTGATTTTTAACTGTGGTATATTGTTGTAATAATGAATATTTTACTTTAAGACAGTGATAGTTCAGTTCTTTTTTGTATAATGAAGTGGGGCCCAAAACCCACTGAAGTGACTTTCTGAAAGTGTGCAGGATTGACTTTTTAGGAGCAAACTGTGCAACGAAGACCTTATTTGTATATTTTAATGGAAAACTTCACTGAGTGATATTGCTCTGCTTTGGAATGCATAGCTTTTCATAATCATGCTTCTGAATAATTTACAGACCCCAAAATAACAGCAACAAAATAGCAAAAAGGTATTCCACCAAGAATCTAATTTAGACTGTCAAAAAAAAGTAAGAATATTTTAAACAGTTTTCTTACTATTCACTAGATGGCAGCTGATCTTCAAGAATGGTTATATTTCTCCTTTCAGATCTGATAATTTGAAGGGAGTTTTGGAGAAATCAAATATTGTCCAGCATTGTCTTCATTTCTAATATGAAACTGAAAAACCGGCACAGTGAATGTTCAGATAATTCTCTGCTTCATTACTGTTTTCATGTTGGGTTGCTGTTTATTTCTGGGGAAGAATGTTCCTTTATTCTTTGCTTTCATATTTAGTGGGCCAGATTAACTTCTTTTTAAGGAGAATGTACAAAAATAATATTCTAAAAATAAAGATTAATATTTTTGGTTTATATACACATACTGTGTTTTTTTGTAGAATAAAATAATGTGCAAAATTCCCAATTATTGCAGTTTACAAAATCAAAACAATAGTGTCTTGTTACAATAATTCCCGGTATACAAAAGGCAGAAGGTATTAAGGTTATATTTAGATAAGTTTGACTACAGTATCAGAACTGAAATTTCTATTTTAGGCTGACAAATTATCAGTCTTTAGCATAGTCTTTTTAGTGGTAAATGGATATGAAAATGTGCTGTGATTGTGAATCAGATAAAGATAGCCTAAAGTGAGTAGATGCCATGTATATACTTTAAGGCAGAATCTTAGTATTTGTGGAAGTTGTGTGACTAAGTCTAAATGCTGGATTATACGTATGCTAAATATACATTTCAAACACCAGGCTCTGTTATAACAGAACTTCATAAATAAATTGTAAAGACGTGCTTAGAAAAGGAGTGGAAAGAACTTTTGTATGTCTGCATGTCTTTATGGGAGGGCCACCCTCAATGTGTTTACTTAATTTTCTAGTTAATATCCAGTCTTGTATCTTTGTACGGAAAAAGTTCCCATTGTAGTTAGCAGGAAATTTGGATGTGTGAGGCGTGTGAGGCATGTGAGGTTAGGCTCTGCATTTCTGAAAGAAGAGTGTGGAAAACCTCTCTCTGCTGCCAGAAAGCTATTGTGAAGTTACTGCACCTTGGTAACATTCTTGGTGCATCTCTGCAGGAAGTTACTGCTGTCACTGAGGAAGCATCAGAAAAAGCAAAGTGTGCCTGCACCTGAAGTCTTCCAATGAAACTCAGTTGTGTTTGTGTAGGTTGTCAAGGAAATGATTTTATGCTAAGATACTACATTTACTTGGGAGTGACCTGAGGCCCTGCTGCACATTGCACGCTCTTGACAGTTCTTTAGGGTGGTAGCCTTTCCAAGAGGGGAGAAATAAACAGGATCAGGTAATTTAGCAAGACACATTTATCAATTTGTCAGTATTTGTCTTTAGCACCTTTTCATTACTGCTAGGGATGCTTGGTTATCTGTTTTAACATAATGTGCAGTCCAGTGGGTCACTAGATCTTATTTTGGATATGGAATAGTAAAATCCTTGTGTGGTATTCAATATAGGAATGAGAGAAGACTCTGGAAAAATTACAGAAGGACCATGCAAGACTGAGGGACTTAGCAATAAAATGGCAGATGAAATTCATTATACATAAATGTGGACTGATGCACGAAGAAAAGAGCAATCAGAGGGAAGGGTCCCTTTTATAACATCCAGATAAGTGATGCCCTGAAAATGTCAGCTCAGTGCCTGATGTGCAAAAAACAAATAAAATGTTAGCATTAACTAAAAAAGGAGCAGAGAACAGAACAAAAACCATCTCAGTCCCACTGTGTAAATTTGGGGCTCACCTGTACATTAGATATTTTGGGTATAGAAATCTGTAGTAGAACTTGGAGAGGCTCAGAGATAGCAGCAAGAATAATCAAAGGTCTGAAACTGCTTCAGAGCAAGAAATGACTAAAAGTAGGCTGTGTCTCCTCAACACAAAAGGAAAACTTTGGGGTGGCTATAGAAGGGATTTACAAAGTGGTAATTTGGATGAGAAAGGCCTGTTCTAAGGGTCTGTTTCAATGCCAGAACTAGTGATGCTAGTCAGACCTCCCTTCAAAACAAAGAGATAATCCATCACATGACGAGTACTGCATCTATAGAACTTCACTGAAGGATGCTGTGGATGTGACAATGTATGTATGTGGGAGGGAAGACTAGTCAGGTACTTACAAAAGGATGCTGATCATGAAAGTGCTCAGGATTGAGGATGTCTGTGTGAGAAGAGAGGGCAGAGGGGATTCCTGAAAAGCCACATTCCCATGTGTCAGGAACTTCTGCAAGCTGAAATCGTTGGAAACCAGGACTGTCTGAGAGAGGAAGCGTCCCACACGCTTATTCTTTCTGTGACCATTGTTCTAAGTTTTGTAATTTTAAAAGCACATTCTTAAAACATCACTGCTTGTTTTTTGAATGATACAGAGTTTTATAAAAATGGTTGGTTTCAGGCGTACAAAATGTTAGGTACCTGCTTTGTGTTCACATTTTCCCTCTTAGAAAATCCAGCACAGCAGTTACACGATTAGTGTAGAGTTTACATAGAATGGTCTTGCAGCTTTCTAGGAATTTTCCCAAATGCATTCAAGGAATTCCCACTGTGGTTTCTAGGAATTTCCCTTGCCCTTTTAGAGAATTTTTAAGAATTCTCCTTAGGCTTGGTAGGAATTTTCCTATCAAGTTTTCTTTCCTTGCTCTTCAGGGATTTCTGCCAGTGCTTTCAAGGAATGTTCTATTTTCTCTTCTGCTTTCTAGGGATTTTCTGAGTGTATCCTAGGAATTTGCCTGGTGACCTGGCATGTTCCCCATGCCTTCTAGGAATTTTCCAGGTGCATCCTCTCTGTGCTTTCTAGAAAGTCTTTTTAGAATAATAATTTCTAGGAATTCTCTCTGTGCTTTGTAGGAACATTCCTACATTCCAGGAATCCATGCAGAATCATCTAAGGATTCTCCTCAGTCCATATCGGAACCATTGCCATGCCTGCTTTGAAGAGCTGGTTGAGCAGGAGCAAAACCTAAAGTACTTGGATACAAAGCCAGTTGTTCAGTACATCTCTTTTCCCACGCAACTTAGCTTGGAAAACGTTTCACACTTTTTTTTAGACTTCTCTTCCTCCATGCCACAGCTCTATGTCACTTTTTTCTCTCCTTTCTCCTTGTTCAGATACATAAATTTTCTTTTTTCCTTTTTCAGGTATTCTGATAGGTTGTATTGCTGTCTTCAAAAAATCTCCAGCACTTCTTCACACATTCACAGAGTATTCATGTCAGTCAGGCTGATACTAAAACAGTATATATGTCACTTAGTCTTAACTTGAAAACTTAAGATTGTGTAATTTACAATTTTTATTAATAGATCAGTAAAAAAACATTAATTTGTAAACAAATGTTTGTAATATAGTGATAGCACAAAGACTAAGTACTGAATCAGAAGGCAATTAATTGAGATTTAGTCGTATGTGGAACACCTGTGTTACCATTACTAGCATCACCTGCACTCAGGGTACTTGCTTTGATGATCCCCTAGTCAGTAAACCTTTGGCTCATGATAATAGTTTTTTATAATCGGGTTCCATGCTGTAAGGAAAACAATGTTTTGTCCTATTTGAAGTATTTTTATGAAAGTGCTTCTTCTTTGGGGACAGTAGAATTAAATAAATGTATTAGCAATGAATCCAGTTGTGTTGGAATGGGAAACAATCTGCTTTTAGGAAGGGAAGCTCAGTGGTTAATGGTGTTAAAAAGACTTAGGTGGGTTTAGTTTTGTTTATTTCTGTTTCTTTTGTTTTTGTCAGTAAAACCTGTCATGGCTCAGAATGCACTAACAAGCCTTAATCACCCTGAGGAGGCTCACCTGGAGTCTCCATCCATACCTCTGCCCATGAGTGTGGCACTCTATTTAACATCAGGCCTGGGCATTTACTCAGTGATGGCCTCTGTTGCATTGTGTGTATTTCTTCTGAGGTAGTCATGGTATAGCTATGGACCTTGCTGTATTCAACTGATCTTTTTGGCTTGCCTGTGTACCTGGACTCTTAGGTGTTGTTCCTGGGCTTAAGTTGTTTAGGTTCTCTTGGTTTAGGCTTGTGAGCTGTGCTTTGCTAGCCTTGATACCAAGTTTGGCTACTGATGAGCAAAGTATAACTGATCTATTTAGTACCAGTGAGTTGTTGGATTGGCTTTAGCTATGCAGAGACAGTACATGAGAACCTCAATGAGTATCTTTCTCCTCATTTTCCCCCCCCCCTTATTTTTTAATTTTGTTTTTGTTTTATTTGCTCCTTTTTTCAATAGCTTAGCTCTCTGAGTAAGGGAAAGCAAGTAGAACAGGCTGAAGCATGTTGAGTAGGTGAATAACAGTTCTGTTTTGTGGTGATGTGTGAAGTTTGAAAGTATAGCGAAAAAAGAATCAAGCTTCTTACAGAAGAGTATTAAGTTCAAAATTCCATCTCAGATAAGATAAGTTTTCCAGAGGAGGGCCACAAATATGGCCGAAGGGCTGGAGTACCTCTCCTATAAGGACAAGCAGAGAGAGCTGGGCTTGTTTAGCCTGGAGAAGAGAAGGCTTCCTGGAGACCTTGGAGTAGCCCTTAAGTATGTAGAGGGGTTGATAGAGACTCCTTCCAACACAGGAGAGGGACTTTTTACAAGGGCATATGGTAACAGGATAAGGGAGAATGGCTTTAACCTGAAAGAGGCTAAATTTAGATTAGATGTTAGGAAGAAATTCTTTACTGCAAGGGTGTTGAGGTGCTGGCACAGATTGACAGGCAAGAAGCTATATAAGCTTAAGGACAATGCCAGCACAAGAACAAATGGATATA
>JBCJKH010066215.1:0-11493 GCA_039877255.1 Loriculus beryllinus | reverse complement strand
CTGGAATGGGTTGCCCAAGGAAGTTGTGAATGCTCCATCCCTGGCAGTGTTCAAGGCCAGGTTGGACGAAGCCTTGCGTGACATGGTTTAGTGTGAGGTGTCCCTGCCCATGACAGGGGGGTTGGAACTGGATGATCTTAAGGTCCTTTCCAATCCTAACAGTTCTATGATTCCATGTTTCAGTTTGTGAGTTAAATAGTTTGTCTGACATGAAGTGTAGATTGTGCTCTAGACATGCTCAAAGCAGAAGTTTGGTGACATTGGCACAAGGTTAAAAACTGGAAAATAGTTCAGTATGATCACGGAGTTTTTATTATCTTGATAATATTTAAATGTAAAATCAAAAGACAGAGCTGAAAGAAACAAGACGTCTGTGTACAGAGTGAACTTTTGTATTTCTTGCCCAGACTTCCTTTTATGAAGTAATAAAGCTGCAGTAGTGGTGTACTATTGTTGTGTCAAAATTACACAAATTAAAGTTTGGGACAAAAATAAGTTCAGAATTTCATCAGACAGATCTACACCCATAGTATGCATTTTTATTAAATACTCTTTATTGTAATACAGTCTGTATCCACAGAACAGTTTGCAGAGATGTATCTGTAGTAAATGTTCTTGTACCCCTGTGTTTTAGTCTTTTTGAATGTTCTTTTTATGTGGTGGAATGGGAGGTAATTGTCAATATCAAATTTTATGGGGAAAAATATGGTGAAAAAAATCTTTCCCTGGATGTTCACCTAATGATAAAAGAGGGTGCAGCTCCTGATTTTTTGGCATATTAGAAATTCATACACCTTTTGGACAAGGCCACTGTAAAATTTGGTTTTGTTTTCATAATAACAGTGTCCAAATAATTTTTGTCCATTGCCACCTCTTTACAGGTGCCTCTGTCAGGCCATGTCCTTGCCTATATTTGCAATTATTTTTTTCTTTCCAAAGGCTGAAGTCTACAGTTCATCTTCTGTGAAGTTCTATGAAATGCTGGAAGTGTTAAGTATTTATTCTTTCACTTGGATCATGTGTATTAAAATCTTGCAGCTTAACTGTATTTGTGTGTTTAGTGTGAGTTGGATGGAAGCTTGCTATATGGAAATAACGGCTCCCATCTGTTTTGGAATAAATTAGTTGTCATAGTGTCTTTACAAGGTGAACACTTGTCATAGATATCCTTCTGTTCTGCCTTGATTATATTTCTGACTTGACCACTTCAGTTTTCAGAGAACTTGAAAATTGCTGAAAAATGACCTTATAGACTCCATTATTAATCTCGCGTACATAAAGGAATGGTTTTCACAGACAACATTCAGCACTTTGCTCATAATGAGCTGAGGCAAGGAACATACGTGTTCCTACTTTCTTACCTTCCTCCTTTGGCTTGTATTTTGATAGAAAGGGATGAAGTCTTGTAAAAGCGGATGAGCTAGTTTTTTGCGCCAAGTGAAATACTGATAGAATTGCACTCAGGACCACATACATATTCTTTTCTTCTGGGCCAATTTGATGTCTGCTCTTATTATTTGTGTACACATTGCGTCTAGTGGGAGTTCCTTTATGAGAACAGGCTCTGAGAAGAAGCGTAGTGATTGCTGGGAATGTGGGAAAGGTACAGCAGATACTAAACAGCTGCTATTGAAATGAACCCAATATCATGCAGATGACACCTTCAGTGCAAAGGATACTTTCAACAGTATTTCAGTGAGCCTAGGAAAAACCCTGCTTGCCATCAGTAAGTAACTGGATGCAACAGGCTGGGTAACCAAAGTGAATCTTTACAAAAGGATAGGACCAAACATTTTCCAGCAGCCTGGATGAATGATAGCTCTTCCTAGACATAAAGCTTGCCCTTTTTAACCCTTTTAAATGCCCTTGAATCAGTGTCAGTGGCCCTAAGTGGAACAGTTCTGATCTAATGAGGTTTTCCTCTCTAATCCCTCTGAAATCTGCCCCTGCTTTCAGAATAGGAAAACTAAAGCTATTTTATTCTTCCTTTCTGTTCTGCACCTTTCACTACCTGCTGCCATTCTGTGAAACTAGAAAATGTTACGGATGGTAGAGTTGCCTCCCACCCCACAAATTCATCTCCACATTGTGAACTGATTATCTGGAACAAAAAAAGGAAAAAACACATATATTTAGAAGTCCTTCAAAATTGTTTTGGTCATTTGAGAGTAGAAGAGACCAAGATACATTGGCTTTTGTGGGATATGATTACAAAAGAACAGTCAATTAAATTGTACAGCAATAAATTAAGATACGTGATCAAGCAGCATGGGATCAAATACAGTTCAGTGTTGATAAATATAAAGTGGTACTCACTAAGGAAAAAACACTTGATTAACTCCTCATTGCTGCCTGATTTTGAATTAGCTGAATGCAGTTAAGACATTTTCTTTTTTTTAGGCCACTCACTGCATATCCTTGCATGCTAATTAGTGAAAGCTTCTCTATAATGTGGATGGATGCAAAACAAATAAATGCTAGCACCTATCAGAAGCAGGTCTGAAAAAATAATACTAAAATGTTAATCCAGTATAGAAATGAGTGATGTGTCACACAGCTTTATGATAATATATTCTGGTTGTACTGCTTTCACAAGGATGCAGCTAAAATGGGGAGGCTTTCAGACTGTTAAAATGGAATTTGAAACAAAGGAAAAGAATAAAAATAATAATAGTTTACTTTTCAAAATTAAATCTCTGAAGGTAGGCAGTGGTGGAAGAATACACTGGCACAGTGTAGGCTGAATAAAGAGCTTGTCCATGCTTGACTTTTCTCAAGGTACGTTGATAAAGGGATATTCCCCCATATTCTGTGGCAACAAAGTAAAAACTAGCACTCAATTTTTTTCTCATGCACTGCAGTATTAATCTATGAAATGAATGCACTGATGTAAGTTATCATTTATTGCAGAAGCTTGTTAAGATTAAATTAAAGAATTAAATCAGTATATCTACCAACATTTATCAGTATAAATCTACCAAGAACACCCACAGCTTCATTAGGCACAATTAAACAAAAATCTAGGGGGCATATACATTTCCATACTTCACTGCATCAGGCACCTAGGAAATGACAGAGGTTAAGAATAAATTATTTTTATTTTATTCTCATGTAGGATTTCAGCCTTTCAGATTGAAAAAAAAGAAACCCCTGACTGTTAACTGGAATTTTTGAATGTGTGTGTGTGGGAGACTAAGTTGTTCAACCAGTTTCATTGAGAACTTTGCACCACTTGAGCTTTAAAGCTGATGTTTCATATGAAACATCAGTGCAGAATCCTGCATAATTCAGAAGTGGAACTTGCCATGTGAACTGCATGATCAGACTTTCTGATTTCTTTGGCATTCTTGGAGGAAAACCAGTGTTTTTTATAACTTGGTCTAAAAAAACCTGTGAGGTACACCTCCTTACTTCTGGTAGGGAGCAAGAGATTGGGATGAAAGAGTCAACAATAAGCTATTTCTCCAATGGTTACTTGCATTCATTCTCTTGGGAGTAGTTATGCCCTTTTTCTTAGCATGAAACAGAACTATTAGGAGCTTGGTTGTCGATTCTGTGACTAAGGAATACAAAGAGTGAAATTACTAGTTGATGTAGTTAGGGTGGATCAGTATTGGAAACTACCAGGTGGTGGAGTCCTGTTCTCTTGAAGGTACTTTGCAGGTGACCAAGTTAGCTGACATTAGATTTTCTCATTTTATTGAAACACCTGTCTTTGTATTACCTATCTGTGTCTTTTTTGCCAGTGGAACTTGACTTGGTTTTTTTTACAGATACTAATAGCCTGAGGGTGGTATCATCAGAACTGTCTATATTGTTTTGTCTGGAGGGTTTCATTTAGGATTACTTCAATTAAACAGAACTTTCCCAGAGTACTCATTGATCCCTGCATAGGAATAATGTGGGTTTTGTGGATGGAAAGTAAAATGAAACTAATTCTAGATTTGGTATTCTCTCAGACTTTCCTAGTCTCCCATTTTTTTTAGAAAATGCTTTATCATGCCACCTCTTTAAAAGGGCTGGGATAGGGAAAAGGGATGTGAGTTCCATGCACATTTCTCAGTTGATTTTCACAAGAATATCTTTGGCTTCATTAGGAATGAAGCCCTTAAAGCTTCTTCAAAAGCAATGCTTCTAAATTAAAACCAGATGTACCAATAGTGTGCATTTCTGTTATGCTTTTGCTCTTTCACTCTTTTCACCATCTATCCCTGCCCAGTTCAACAACAATCATTTCCTTTGGGAAATATAATCTTTCTGACTTCTCTGAGGTTGTTTACACCATTTGTTAGGATCCTTCAGCAAGGCTGTTAAGTTTTCTGCTTGTTGCCTTGCTTAGTTGAATTTGGGTACCTTTATAAGAATTGAAGAGGCTGTTTCAAAATCACTTCTTCTGTCTCTTAACAGTTTTGTTGTGAATTCAGACATCCATTTTCTGATGTACTTGCAGACGTGTCTTTATTTTCTGTATCCCTCCCTATCAGTAGTACTTTTCCCTTTCATACTCCAGTCCCACTGTCATATTTCACTTTTGTTTGAATTTTTCCAGTAAATTGGGTGTGTTCTAAATATTGCAGCCATTTCACTTAGGTTTGTTTAAGACTCTTACCCATACTATTGGTATGTCTGTGGTCCATGACCCAGTTATCTCAGACCTTGGCAAATTGCATATTTTAACTTCTCCTTGGCTTCTCATGATCTTCTGTCTCCCTGCTATTATCTTTCACATGAAGTCTTAATTTCTTGCAGTCTGCTATAATTCCTGGAATTCCTTTCCTGGTTTCTGATCTCTGTCTGCATCACGTATCTTCCCCTTTCAAGAATAATGCAGCAATGCCTCTTTCTCAAATACATCTTTTTTCCCATCTTGCTGTCTCATGCCAAGTGTTCTGCCAGCACAGTGTGCTGTGCCATTTTCAAGTTTCTCCCAAAGCTTGACTCATATCTTCCTTCACAACAGCTGAAGTTCCTAGGCATTAATCAACTCATAGTCTTATGATTGCATCTTGATATTTTTCCCCAGTCTGCCAACACTGATTTGTTTTAAATTAGGTTAGCAGTCATTTTTGAAGACAAAACTTTTGAGGGTAAGTGATAACTTTTTGAAGTCATTTTTCCCCTAATCCTTTTCTCTTTACAGAAGCTCACTGTTGAAAGGAGTTGAAAAGATGACTCAACACTTAGAAAGGCTTCTTTCCTGTGAAGAGAAAGAACTAGGTTAGAGAGACTTGGCTTGATTTGTCACCATGTACCCTGAGACTTGAATTGGTTGTAAAACACACTGCATATTGATCTAGCTAGGTAACCATACTGTAGCCTTGTACTCACTATAGTTTAAAAAACCTCTCTAGTATTCCTGTTCACTAGCAATATTTCTTTTGCTTGGTGACAGTTTGAAAAACTCAAACATTTTGAAATTAATAGATGCTAGTTATAGATACTTATACTAGTTTGTTCTAACAATGTTTTATCTCCTAACATTTGATATGTCTGCTTTTGAATAACTTTTCAAAATTAAGGCATACAATTTCACAATGATATTTTTAGCAGAAACTTTTATTTATGTACTAAGCAAATCAACAGTACAATGCTTTCTAAATCTTCACCAAACTTTTCTATTATACATTTTTATACTTATATGATGAATTCTTTATGTAAAATCTTTCCTATCTCTGCATCAGGGAAAACTGCTAATGGCTCAGACTACATCTAAATTAGAATCAGGAAATAAATATTTTATGAAAGAAGTAGGTGGTTACTGCTGCAGCAGGCCTGCTAGTTGAAGAAATCTGAACAGCAGCGTGCTAGATAAAATGAGAAATCTTGCTTTTCATTACCTGTGTTAAAGCAAGTACCTCAAACACAATTCACTGCTTGCTTGAATATTCTGCTTCACGTTTATTTGTTTGGCTCGTAAAATACTCGTCAGATGAGCTAGAACTCTGTCGAAGTTTATAATTCCTGTTTCTAGTGGCAATTATGTAGATAGTGTGGCTTTAACTCATGTTTGATTAGATGCTGTATGTTTTTAAATTAATTTCTCTCTAAGCTCTTTGCGAGGAATAGTAACCCACTGCAGAGAGGTTACAGTACTATGGACTCTGCCTGTTCTGCCTTAATGATACAAGGGAATAGTTGAGCAAGAATAAATGAGGTACTTTTGGTGGGTAAAAATGTGAGCTGACTGTCAGTGTGAGATTGGTTCTAGAAACAGTTAGCAAGCAGTAATAGGGCACACTTGAGTAATTGAATTTGCATAACAAGGCTTGCTGAAGAGATCTGACAGGCCCAGAGATTTGTCTGGCTGGAGATCTCCAGATGGACGTGACCACACAGCAGCTGGGTGGCACGTTTCTCAGCATGGTCAGCAACATCCAGACTGTCAGCTGGCCTCTGCAATTGCAAAGCCCTGGCAGGCCAGCTGGTGGCTTCTGACAGCCAGTGGCCCCGTTAGAGAATCTTTTCATTCTGCCTGTCAGGGTACAGGACCTGCAGGAACCAGTGGTAAGATGTAACAAGTCACCAGTGAGGGTTGTTAAGATGCTTCAGAAACCTGCTTCTGTTAAATAGCTGCTGCTTCACCGCTGTGAGTGAACCTTCTGAAAGCTTTTTCCATCCTTTAACAAGGACAAGACTAACCTGTTCTCCAGCACTTTGTTTGGAAATCTATCATTTCATGTTAGTTTCTACTTGTTTAGTTTCAATTCCAATATTACTGCATCTGACCATGCATGCCCAGTGACAGAAATGCTTTTTTATGTGCTTAGCACTTTTGTCAGGCAAAATACTGGAGATTTTCCCCCCTGTATCCCTTCAGTGGGCACTAATGTTTCTATATTCTAGATTTAGCAGGTTCAGTTAAGCAGAGCTGTTTATGGAAATATAGTGTAAAGGAACATGTAACAGTTGAGGCAATGACTATATTACTCGGGTAGTGCACAGAAGTGTTTTGTATAGGTTGGAAAAGAATATGCATAAGTCTAGAAATCTCTTCCTCTCTCATCCTCCAAGAAAGTGATGTAAAAAATTAGGTCTATCCCTCTTTTGTTCCAAGTTGTTTGGTCCTAACATCCTTGAGCCCCAGGCACTAAAGATTAAGCTGTTGGATTTAAATTCTGTACCCCCTTCCAAACTTGGGAATGTTCCTGTTCACCAGGAGTTTAGCATCCAGGTCATTCCACTCCCAAAACGGTGATGAAACTACTACTGGGAATTACATACTCTTACCCACTTATTATTTCTGTCCTTACTGATGTTACTTTTCCCTGTTTACAAGGTGACATAGTCAAAAAAGTAGGTGTCTGCTGTCTAACATACAGGCTACTGATTTGGGCAGTTTCTTTTCTGATGTATGCAAACTCCCACAGACTGAGGGAACTACGAACAGGTTTTTTATTGGAGGTAGTATCCCTATTGGAGGTAGATCTCTTGAGGATCATCTTGCCTCACTGAGTTTATTTTACTTTCTTTTGGAAAGGCTGGAGAGAGACCTATTTTCTATTGCTTTTCAGCAGCTAGTGGCTGAATTGTTCCTATGGTGTAGTCATCTATAAAGTTCTGTCAAATCAGTAGCCCTAACTTTTACCTGTTTTCTTATCACGACCTTTATGTAGTCCTACCTTCCACTTCTGAAAGCTTAGGTACTTTAACAGTCATGCCTAATTCTACTGTAGCCATGTTCTATTGCCACTCTCAGGTCAAGGCAACCTGGCTGTAGGCTCATCTCTACTTTCTTCATGATTTGAAGGTAGCCCAGAGACCCTTATGAGACTTCTCTAATTTAATGATTCCACCTGTGCAGGTAGGCTGGGATTCCCTGCCTGCACTGCTGCACCCTAGCTTTAGTCACACTGCAGTCTTTTTTTGATGAAGGAGGATGTTATACCCAACTGATAGCAGCAAAGGCATTCTTGTGCTCAGAGGATTCTCTATTGGTGAGAATAGAGCATCTCATGAGTGTGCTCTAACACAGTAATTAAATGCTGGGTTCCTACTCCATTTCTCTGCAGGCTGGCTTGAATTCCCTGCCTGAACTGCTGCAACCTGGATTTAACAGGCTGGTGGTCTTCTGGCGCTGTCTAGAATCAGCTGTATAATGTCCTAATGTAATTTATCCCTTTAATGCATCTTGTTCTGTTGCAAGATGCATGAGTTCCCTTTTTTCTTAAGAAGATACAAATTAGACTCTAAAAATAAAACCAAAAACTTCAGAATTTGGAGGGATATGTGGGTTTCTTTTTTCAAGAGCATTTTGATACCATCTCAGAGACAGTCCAGAACGGCTTTTCTCTTTTGAAAGAACTCCATATGAATGGAGAATGAATAAGAGAAATTGTCAAAATAAAGACCACTTTGATTGTTTTATAAGCTTTAGACATTTGTACTTGTATTTTTTCTTACTGACTGCTCAGCATGCAATAAGTAATTTACAGAAAGTTTCACTTTGAAAGGAGTGGAATAATGCCATTAAACCTTTTAATTAATTTTTTTATATCTATTCATCAAAGAAGACTGAAATAACAAGTTATAAATTTTGTTGAGTCCTGTGATGCTGCAACATAAAACTCACAGGCTGTGACTTGTAGCATGGGAACCTCGAGGCATTCCTATTCAAACAGCAATGATCACTAAGCAAATCACTACTTTGGGTCCATCAGGTTAAAAAAATAGGCATGTAGAGGGCATACTTGGCAAAACTGTCTTCCTTTACCACCCTGAATTTTTGATACGTACATTGTTTCTGGGTGAGGAAATATTTTAAGTCTGATGTGTGTATAATCTCTGTAAGTCCATACGCTTAAGAAGCAGAAACCTTTTGAGTGCACTTTTATCTGATTCTGGAAATTTCCTTTTTAGGACATTAACCTGGAATTTAAACTGGTTTTGCATAAAATACCATTGACCAGCCAATCTCTCCTGGCACAACAGTGCAAATCTCTAATCAAAACACTGAACAGCTACCTCAAGAAGGAAGGCCTGGCAATTTCTGGAAATGCCTACATAATCATCTTACTGTTTTGTATCTTGAGCTCTAGCTAACCCTTGACACGAGAGAGAAAATAAGCTTTTAAAACATAAGTGTGAATCTTTGCTTCCTGTAGACGATTCTGATCCCTTTCCTTTTTTGTGCGTGTGTGCATTTTGCACAAAGAAAAGGAGGAGTTATACTTGATATAAATACATGGAGGCTTCAGACAGATAGGAATGTAGTCTGAAAACCTGCACTTTACACACAGCAAAATAAACTGTTGAATGCCAAAGTGCACCTTATATGTTTAGCCAAAAACGATTAAGGGGCTGGTATTTCAGACGTTGTAGCAGGTATGATTACCTTCCCTGATAAGATCGTAATGTTAGGCTGTGTTTAGCAGATCTGATTACTATCTGTGTATAGTCTGTGCTAATTTTAGTAATTTCTGGTGTGGATGCTTTACTTCTATGCCACTTGCTCAGAAGCTGGTTCAGACATTTAATTTTTTATGTAGTTTCAAATTTGAAATTCAAATTTGGGGCAGTAATTTATTATCAAGATTATCAAGAATTAAATAAACAACTTTCTTCTCTCTTTCTTCTTCACTCTTCAGGAAAAGGGAGATGCAGGTGTCATCAAAACCTCTTTTTTGAGGTTTCTCAGTACAGAGAGCACAGATTGGCTTCCTGCTGAGTCTCTGGATATGTAGCCAGAAAGGTTTCTATCAAGTACAGACCTGGTAATATTTCTGTATTTTCCCTACTCAAGCCCCCACTGAACTGTAGTTTGTCCATGGATAAGGGATACAGCAGGAGCCAGGCCGTATTCTTCATGTACATGACTCCCCTGTTAATCTAAGAGTGTTTAAGAGTGTTAGAATTAACTCTGTATTCTGAAATATATTGCTGTAGTTCACTTATCCTTCGCAGTTTCCTCATCATTCTTTAAGAATGAAAGCCCAAATCTCTGGTTGAGCTACCTTTGGGGACAAAAAATGTTTCCTAATTATATAAGAGCAGAGTAAGCACAGAAAGACTGCAGGATAACCTCTTAAAAACCTTATTTTCTGTGTTTATATCAGGCGAGTGTTGTTCTTTCTTCATCTACATTCCTGTGTACTTAAAAAGCTAATTTGAAACTGTAATGTTATCTCCCTATGAAGGCAAATGTACTTTTTTTCTTCTCATTTAAGAGCATTTAAAAGCATACTTAAAATTATTCTAGCCACTGTTTTCTCTTTGCTGACATTTCAGAATAATCTTGAATATTTTATAGATAGCTATAAACCAAGTAAGAAACATGCCAAATTACACTGTTTATTCCAGGTTCTTGCTTCCTTGTTATTTTTTTGTGGCTGAGGAGGAAAAAAACAGTCCAAGCCTACTGAAGCAGTTACATGCATGCCAAAGTATTATAGAGATACTTGAAAATGGGAGTATTTGGACTGTTCTCTGCCTTCTTTCTTTAGTATTAACAATAATTACGTCTCTTTAGTGCGTGCGATTCAGTGCATTTCCAATGCAGTCTGATTTTCTAAATAAAAAAGGCTGTTTCTTTCCTTCCAGTGTATAAATCATGTATGTTCTCTACTTCATTTTTGGTCCTTCCTTTCAACTATATTCCTAGACAGGATGCAGTTTTGTCCTCCATCCTTGTCTCTCCACCTTTCAAACCCTGTTTATATCTTTCCTTGATTACTTACATGCACTTCCACTCTAGTGTTCATATCTGCAATTTTACTGAGTTTATTTACAGTGCTTGAGTTGCAAATAACATATATCATATTTTGGTGATTTTGTTCTCTTCTATGACCCTCTTACATAATGAGGAAGAGTAGAAAGCAAATAAAATAACACAGCAAGTAAATAAAATCAACTGAACTACAGAGAGTTTGGAAAATTGGTTTTATTTGGTTGTCACCTGCCTGCCTCTAGGCAAGAAGGGCAGGTCCTTTTTATCTCAAGGTTCGTCAGTTCCGTCTTCCATGTTGTGGTAAGCTAAGCTACCACCACCTTCAAGGTATTCCTAAGATGGTTTGGGAATCTGTCTGTCTAACATTAAGAATTCTCTTACTTAATAAATTTTAACATGTTGTATCTTCAACACCATGTTAGTATGCAAAATCTACAGACTTGTAGTGTCTACCCAGCACAGTCAGGACTATGAAAGGTTGTTACCTTAGTCTGAATGGAATTCTCTAATGCTGGACTTTGATTGTGTTTGGATAGGGGAAGCACAAGTCCCCACTCCCTTGTTCCTCTTTCTTTCCAGGAGGCAGAAGTGGTGAAATGAGGTTTATTTGAACAGAATAAAAATGACTATGGCAAGCAGAGTCTCTTAAAGGGTGTAGTATGAGTGGGCAATGAGGAGCCATAAAGGCAAAGCAGCTTTGGATAGCAGAAGAGACTCACAGGTGGGCTAATCTGCAAGAGTAAGATGGGACCATGATTATGAAAGTGGTCATTAGTTACAGATAACGGGAAGGATTTGAGCCATCCTAGCAGACAGGTGTACAGTTTTTG
>JBCJKH010066209.1:0-11576 GCA_039877255.1 Loriculus beryllinus | reverse complement strand
AGAAAGTATCTCTTAATTTGAAAGACTTGTTCACGTCTTATCTACTTTGCTATATACCTGGCTCACATGTATTGATGTGTTCTCATGAAGTGCTGATACTTGGTGAAACACAGCAAACCCAGTATCAGCCAACCCTACAATGCTATTGAGATCATTATGAGAAAAGACATTCTTCACATGCATCTTCCACTAGCTTATAGCCAGTTCAGATGATTGTACTTGTTGGAAACATTATTCTATTTTTATAATTATGAGATTCCTTCAGCTTCCTGTCCATTTAATTGATAATTGCAGACAGGTATCTGAATCAGGACACTCTCTGGTCGAGTAAAACAGGTCATTTTCTTTTCAATACAGCTTTTCTAAGAATTCATCTGACAAACTTAGAATATGAAAATCAAAATGAAGTCATAAAAGAGGAAGATTTTCCTCATTAACAGCTGGCCTAAGTACTTTATGAATCTTTATTCAACCTAAAATCTAAAGAAATTCTTGCAGTAAAAACAAGAAAAAATATTTATTGGTTTAGAGTATTCAAAACTCAGCGAGATGCAATATACATTTTAAATAGAAAAGAAACATTAAATTTTCATTAACTATTGACTTGAAGAGACAATAATCTAATTTATACTACTATAGTTCTAAAAGCCTTCTGTATCAACAAACTTTCATATCATTTAAGTCCAGAGGGACTTCCTTGTTTTATTTTATGTGCCAGTAATTTAGAATCACCTACAATTTTTCTTTTCTACTTCTGTCACAGAAAATATTAAATTAAAATATGGTCAGTACAGAGATTTCTATTACCTTTGTGATTTAGTAATGAACCTTAGGCACAGGAGAGAATTTTACAATGGTTAGCATGAACTTTTGGTTTCTGCTATAGTAATCCCCTAGGTCTAAAGAAATTGTCAGACTAGTGACAGCAATGATGCAGAGCCCTGTCTTAAACTGATTTCAGCCAGCTTTTCAGACAAAAGAAGCTAGATCAAAATAAGATTAATTATGAGAATTTTAAGTTGTACAGGTCCAACTTAAAAAAATTATTTTTCCACCAGTTATATACATGGAGGTAAATTTATGTCCTGGTTGTCAAAATTAAATATATTACATTAAATCTATTTTTAAAATTAAACTCTTTTATTTTGGCATTTAGAGATATATTCTTAAATCCACAAATAGCTTTCAAAATAGTTGAAAGGGCTTCTAAGTAAAAGATTTGAATAACATTTCAAGAAACTCGTGAACACTCAAAACTTTACATTGGAATAAAATTCAAGCTGAATTCAAGCACCCATTTCCAAATCTTTAAATTTTTATGCTTATCCTCCACCTCCCTTCTCCACTCTTTTTGCCCTTGATCAGTCACTGTCTAATTGAGGAGGAAATGAGATTAACAATTGTTCAGACTGAATGGTGAGTACTGCAAGACTTAAAAATTTATAATGAAATGTCAAAATAAAGCATCTCGTGAGCTTTGATAGCTCCAAGGGGAAGAAGAGAAAGGAGAATTACAAGCTTGAAGTTAGACACTTAATGTCTACTTAAATTTGCATTAGGTATCTCTTTTCAAAAATGACCCTTCATAAGTATTTCAAATCTTTCAGAGAATGGCGACTTTTCAACCTAAGAGTTGTTGTGAGTGATATTCAATTTTTATTCATTTAGTATATCTTCATATTATATGCCATTTCCTTTCTCTGCAGCTACAAATCTTTACAGCTGTACAGCTCTCCAAAAAGATTTAACAGTGAATCTAAATGAGCTGAGTTTTAAATGTATAAGTAGCACTACTTTAGTCAATGCATGAAATTCAGTCTGTTCTTTAATATTCTCCTCAAGATATTAGACTTACATTTTGCTTATACCTTTTTAACAAAGCTCAAGTGATGTAATAAGTATAGTTGTAATAGCAACGATGAATGGTAAATGTAAACAAAAATAAATGCTGAAAATTTATATAAGCATGACTAAAAGTCACAATGATATCTAAAATTTTTCAACCGATGAGCAATAAAGAAGTAAAAATTCTGTAATATGTCTGAATAATTACATGGACATAAATTGAGTTGCAGTGCTTGTATCAGAAGATAATTTTTAAATGTATGCAGCTAATGTTACAGATATGTCATTCAGTAGCCGTGACTTGTTTAATTGAAGTCATGTAAAATCGTCATTTGTAAAAGAATTTCATATTTACTCAGACCCATCTTTCAAATGCATAACATTTATGCTTAATGAAAATATACCTTCATCTTTTCACACATAAAATTACTCGCAACAGGATCTACAGGTGGCAGTTTATTTTTCACATGCAAATTTTCCATGTGCTTAACAACCATCTCTGTCTGTCAAGAAGCACATTTGTAATCTAATAACTAGACATCGTAAATTCAGACCAGTAATTAAAGCCTCTTGTATATATATATCGAATTTGCCTGATAATCACAAGTGGGATAATGAAGATTGTGGCACTGTTGAAAATTAATAGAATATCCTCTTTTACATTTTCATCCCTTCTGTTTCTTTCTTTTTTAATCTGTTCATCTGTAAGAAGTCACCTTATAGTCTTAGCCAGGGTTCTCTCTTCTCTGGATGATTTAGACTATAATGTATAAAAATGTGCATTTTTGTTTCCCCTATTGGTAAAATGGAATAGAAAATGTTCTACACTCAGGACAAAAATTTTCCTTTACTAACATAATTTTAGTTTGAAGAAGAGTAATTCTTATCTTTATACTATAATATTTTAAATAATATTGAACAATATCTGATAAGAAGATTTCTAATATACATTAGAGAAACAGGCTTAATCTTACATTTCCTTGACTTAATTTTCAATACCCTAGTAAAGTTTTTCTAATTGCTTTTGCTTTTCATTTCCAGGTAATCTAGCTAATGACATTCAGGGAAAGCTACTGCCTAATTTATAGTATAGTTTCAGTCTAATTATTGTCATCTTCCACTTAAAAGAGTTCCAATGGATGTCTGGGAGGCTAGTAGGAAGCTTACTTTGAGAAACTGTGCAATGTGATTAAAAAAGCTAGTTTTTCCCTAGCATGTGAACTGCCATAACAATATCCATGTACTTAACTGAAATGTAATTAAAAAAAGTCACAGGAACTACACATCCCCTCAGCTTCCATTCAGGAAAAAAAAAAAAAAAATCTGTCTAGTTTCATCTTTATCTAAATGATTATCATTCATATACGAAGATCCTCCAGGTTTTTATAACATATGTCATTTATATTAGTACATATCTTTTAATCAAAGTAGCATTTGGATTAACATACATGTTTTAGAAGTACTGGTCACTAAACAACAATTCATGTCCATCTAGAATTTCAGCCTTGAGGTGTTACCATGCTGTCTTCATTAATTTTAATGTTCATTTATTGTTTGCCTTTAAGAATTAATTAGATAATTTATGTTAGTGTACAGTAAAATTACATCCTCTACATGAATGCCTGCTCAGTGTTTCAAAATATGAACAATAAAGCTGTAAAATTACTTAAAGTATTATGAGCAAGTTATATGCACTCTTTTAACATAATGGAATAATCAAATTCCTCACACATTTTTTAGCAATGAGTATGTTTATTAGAGCTATAATACAAAGCAGTAATAGTCATCAACACAGTTGTCAAAAGCAAACCATGCTAGATTTTCCTGCCAGACTGGATACCATGGCAACACCTGGTTAGGAAAAGCTGAAGAAATATTTGAAGGTTTGCAATTGTTAAAGCCATTGGACTGTAACAGACATGTATTAATTGCAAGTGAATATGACAGCACGTACCAGATTTCTGAAAGCGAAAAAAAACCCATCCAGATTTACAAACTGAAAAAGAGATGAATCAAATAGTGTGATGTCTGACTTCAAACCTGGTGTCATGCTTGTGTACTCATCATTTACAAGGTCTGGGGAAAAGCTGGAATTTTATTACTGTAGAAATATTTCCCAGAAGAATTCAAAGAGTTGGAAAAATAAAAACAACCCACTGACTGACAGCTTAAAGGGACAAAATGTACACATTTAAAAGTATTTCTAAAAACATTTGAGAGTTCCAATCAAGTGCAATCACAGTGATTTTGTATGAAAAAATTTTGGCAGCATGAAAGTTTCCTTGGATACTACTGGCAAATTAGCTCACAGAAAGAAGCAATACTTAAATATAGTATGTTACATTGAGGGGAATTATGACAGAAAGCTATTTTTATTTTGTTTATGCATATGCAGTCAGAACAGATGTCAGATATACTCAAATGGACAGCAAACATTTTAATATAGGTTTTAAATTCTGTAACTATTGTGTATCTAGACAGAAAACTATAATCTTCAGACATGTAAGAAAGCTTGCAGCTGTCTTTATTTCAGTATTTCAAAGTGTGAGTGTTTTAATGCATTATTGAAATGACAGTACACGGGAAAGAGGTATCATTGAGAACAGTTTATTTTTTCAAGTCAAAGAAGAATGCTTTTAGTTCTTGGAGCAGGCTGTTTATACTGTGCTATGCCTTTTGTTACATGACAAATGCCAATTTTACTTCTGCTTACATAATAAAAAGAGTATGAACTAAATTAACTAAATGAAATGATGCAGAGAACCTCTGAATAACCTCTATACTTCTAAATTCCATGTTAAGAGGGAATATGCCTGTTTGAATCAGGCACTGTGTAAAATAGGAAAGGAGGATAATATTAGAGAGAGAGGAAAGCTAGGCTAGAATTTGAGAAACTGGTATAGGTTCTGTCTGCCAAGGACTTCTCATGGAAAACTGATAAAGTCTCTCATCTGCCAATGCCAAGTCCAAAGATGAGGCTCCTGGCTGTTGTAACAGATTTTACAGCCCTGTACTGCTCAATATGTAGACAGAATGAGGATCTGCAGAATTTCTTCCAAGATATCAGAAGTGCTCAGAGGAACTGAATATAATGCCTGAGAATGGCTGCAGACCACATATACAGTTTTAACTGCTTTTTTTAGAGTACTGATGGAAAACACACCTATTTGGGTTGGGCTTTTTGTTTGTTTGTTTGTTTGTTTGTTTTGAGTTGGTTGTTTACACAAACCAGCCCTGAAGCAGTTTTTCTAAGAAATTATACGAAATATTACTCTTACACGTGGCATTTCAAAAGACAGTTACAGTTTTGAAGTAAAACTGATTTTTGAGGGTTAGAGATTCCACATATAGGCCTTATGTATTTAAATAGCCTCTTCAATAGAATTGGATGGCCAGAATATGTCCATATATGAAGCATAAATCTCAAGTTTCCTGCTTTTTCAAAATGCACATTTAAGATATTTTTAAGGCAAGAAAGATATTGCAAATTTTTATTTAAAACAGAAAGTACTTTATTGCAAAACTGAAGAGAAAAATAAGACAAGAACAGTTCCAGATTATATTCAATACTAAAATTTAGTGGTGTTAATTGAATCCTGCCTTTAACTTGTTTTTATACCAGATACCATAACAATATGGGAATTTCTTTTCCTTCTTGTCGTATGGAGTCAACTTTTCCTTTTAATGTCAATTCTGTTGACTAGTTTAGTAAAATCAGACACTCAGAGATTACTTAGCAGAAGCCAGATGCCTTCACACCTATGTTCTAGGTCTGCTTCTTCAGAAATTTTAATAGGGTATGTAGAGAATGAAACCAGCATACCTATACCTTCTAAGTATAAAACAATTGTTTCTTGGCTCAGGCAGACAAAAGGCAGCTGGAGTTTAGCTGTCAGGCTAGCAACCTGTGCACTCACCAGCCCTGAAGCAGCACTCAGAAAGTCATGGTTGGACAGGAAGAATGGGCCAGCAAGATCAGGATAAGCCTCTTCAGCCCATATTGCGTACTTCACCTTGCAGAGCTGCATTTGGTGTTAGCTCCATTGACACCATTGTCAGAGTTGTGTGCATTGCAGATTGATTAATTTACAAAAGATCTGATTAATTTAAATTACATGACATGAAATTGGGAACAGAACTAATCCATTAATGTCTGAGATATGTGAAACTGTCTATGGCTTTACTTGTTTATATAAGTACAGCAAAAAAGCATTCAGAATATTTTATTTGTTGAAATATCTTCTGTGGAGATATTGCAATTCAATGAACAATAATAAATTGGAAACTTAGCATATAAAGGAAATACATATTTTATCTTTATAGCTCATTTAAATATATTATCTATTCTGAAATACGAAGTTCATTTTATTCCTATAGGCATCAAAAACTCTTAGCAAAATCTTTAACATTTCCCCCCTTATTACATTATCTTCTTCTCTGTTGTCCTTAACATTTTCATTGCTTCCACTCAATCTATTTGAAACACTTCATCTAAATCCATTTTTTACCATTTTTAAAATGTAAAGCATGTAGTTGTAAATTCTGCCACTGGTCCTCTTCCTTTTTATTATGTTCATGTGTGTTTCAGACACTTTCAGAATGAAATACAACTTCTAAGTAAAACTGCAAAAAATTGGAAAACAGAAATGAAATTACAACCTATGCCTTCTTGCAGTATTGTAAAAAAAAAAAAAAAAGCACCCTGCAAACCCCACCATATATACCTGAGAAGAATAGTCTTCCAAATTCAACATCTTGTAAAAGGCAAGAGAGAAAGAGAAAAGAGAGCTTTACTTTTAAGGAGAAATAACCTAACAGCTTTATAAATGAGCTAACTGAGAGCAAAACCTGGAAGGTCTTTGTGGCCCTATAAAAAAACTACAAACAGCATTCGGCAGATGGCTTTACAATGCATTTAATTAAAAATGTATATAAATGACTCTGGCAAATTCTAACCAGCATATGAAAAGTCTCTGTAGAATATGCTTCCTCCTCATTAGAATTTACTCCACCACAGATTTAACTAATAAGTACTAGAGAAACTAAATCCATAAATATGTTCCTTAAAAAGGTGAATAGGTATGCTTAATAAGTACTACCTTAATAAGCAGTGAAAACAAGTTAATAATTTTTGATCAGTTGGCTATACCTTTAAAAATATATTTCTACTTGTTTGGGGATCAAAGATTGAAGAAAGTCTCTATCTTTTAAGAGAATCAAAATCTCATCCCAAATGTTTCTTGAGGTCCAAGCCAGATATAGTCTTATGAGTGAATTATACATATGTATTTGTTATACTTTTTGCTACTAAATGCCACTAAATTTCTGCCGCCCAGAACTACAATCTGTACAAAACAGGTATCAGAACAGAGATACATTCTATCTAGCTAGCTAGCTAGCTAATCTGTGTACCTGTCTTCATAGTGATCTTTTTTCCCTCCCAAAAATATTTCTTGTTTATGCTGAATAAAATTATCACATTCATGATCAAAAGTAAGAGACATTTTAGAGTGAAAACCATAAATCTGTTCTGGAGTAATGATAACAAAATCCTGTAATTTGATTTCTTAAACTACACAGATTAAGCACAAAATAAAACAAACTGGAAGGCCAAACAACTAACAACAACAAATCAAACACAATAAAAAAATCTACTCAATTTTGGTGAAATAATACTTTATAACTTTGAAAAACTCGCTTCTGTTGATAAAAGGGACTTTTGCTAATTGTTATGTCATTTGTAATGTATTTCAGGAACAACAAAGAATGTATACCAAACAACCATTGCTCTAAGTTATGAAAAATTAACACAATTTTAACTTAGGGAAAAAAAAAACAAACCTAAACATACACACCAAAAAAAAAAAAAAAAAAAAAAAACAACACAAAAAACCCTCCAAAAAACCCAAAACCAAAACAAACAAAACAAAAGACCCAAAAAAAAAACCAAATAACAAAAGAGAAAAACCACACACAACCCCTCCCCCCAAAAAAATAAAAAAAACCCCCAATGCACAAACAAAAAAAAAAAAGAGCAAGAAAACAAACAAACAAAAAAAAAAACAAAAAAAAAACCAACAAATAAGTACCACCAATCAAAACCAGATTTTTGCCCCGGGTGGAATTTGGTCATTAGGGATTTTCATTTTTAGTGTTTTATATATTTAAGAAACCCTTATGCTGTCCACATATGAGGAAACCATATAATTTTGTTCTTATTACTATCAAGGTGGTTCACCTACTATCAGCCACTGTTTAAAGTGTTAGTTGCTTCCCTGATATCTGGTGTGCTAATCTTCACAAATAGAACACTTCGAAATACTGCTTTGTAGATTATTCATTACACTGATCATTTTCTTCACATCAAGCTTGTTTCTGTAAGCTGCATGGATAGTCAGACTCTCACTGAATCCAGTCTTTCATTGTCTTTAAATGGGTTAGCTCCCAGTTGCTTAGCTGACTAATTTTCGGTAGTTATTTTGTGGAATCTGTCTTGAGCACTGAATCTGTTTCATTGACTAGAAATATCCTCAAACATTCTGGAAGATTATTTTGAAATAAACCATTTTAATTTGTGGTATATTAATCCAGCAGAAACTGATTAGTAAGGTGTTAAATTATACCTTTTGGTAGCTGGGAAAGTAGTGCAGTCATCTTGCTGTCTGGGAGTGACCTTCTATATTATTTTGCTTCCATTACAAGTTAAATTTTTCAGTAAAGTTTGTTGGAAACAAGTTTGTTGTTTAGTTTTAGTATTATTATTATTTGTGGAACACCTTTACTATAAAGTCAACTATAAGCTTTTAAGAAAGTTCTGCTTTTTCTTTCTTCTTTTCCTTGCCTTTCCTTGCCTTGCCTCACTTTTCTTTGCCTCGCTTCACTTTGCCTTTCCTTGCTTTGCCTTGACTTGCCATAGCATGCCTTTCCCTTAAAAAAAAAAATCGTCTTGCTAGTTTTAGTTACTCTTTCATTCTTACATTTTCAGTTTCTGTAGTATATTCTGTAACTACAACAAATGCCAATATTATTAAAGTTTCAGCTTTTTCATCTACAGTGAGAAGAAAAACAAAAAATATGCACTTTATGACGTGTACACTGCTTTATATGGAACTACGTTCATAATTCAAAGAGCTCTAAGTTACATGAGAATTCTAAAGGGCTTTATTAAGCTCAGCCAGTAGTCTGTATTAATTCAGTCATGTTAAGGAACTTGCTGGTATATGTTACATAAGTAATCATCACAAAACAAACTAGTCTGGCTTAAAAATTGAACACACTTATATACATTGTTGTGTGGATATCTTCGTTATGACATCATAAAAAGTTGGTCTTATACCTCAGTTTTTCCCAGTCAGTCTTCTTCTTAATCAATACCTGATATAAAACTTTTAAACAGTCTGTTGTTCTGCCCTTTTGTAACTTGCTTGTAATTACCCATGTAAATAAGCACTTAAACCCAACAATATTATTTTTGATCTTACTTACAGGATGAGTAAGTTTTATTTTGAGGGTTGTAATGCAGAACTTATAACTCAGATACATGTTACAAGAAGCCACAACTGATATAGTGCTACGAGCACTGAGAGAATATGACAAAAATATTATATTTGCTACGCTGATATGTTTTAAGTTGTGCGATATTTGAATCTTAATACAACAGAATATTTTCAGAAAAATAAGGAAGACATTTGGAACATGAAGGGCTGATGATCAGAATTTCTTAGCAATAAATAAGGAAGAGTCAAAAGCAGTAACTCAGAAATGGTTTTAGGAAAGAGTGAGAAAACAGACACTAGTATAGCATGATTCTGAAAAAAATCTCATGCAATTCTTATGTGTGTATATACTCAATATACTCAGATACATAATCTGATACAAGATGTGAGTCTGAATCCTATGGTCTAGTCCAGAATAAACTATGACACACAGCTGACACTTCCTGCTGAGCTGAAGAAAGGTGATTATTAAGTTGGAATATTGCAGTTGCAATACCTATACTGCTGAGAGTGCCTCTTACACGTAATGAATTTGCTCCTCCATAGAGATGACACTAAAGATGAAAGGAGAAAATATAATGATGAAAGTTGCAGAAAAAGGACTCTCAAAATTTCATTAAAGTAAGACACAAGAATTGGAATAGGGAGAAGAAAGGAGAAGGAACAAATGGAAGTAGAGGGCAAACAAAATCAAGAGACAGAGAGGGGTGGAGAAGGAGTTTGTTATTGATAGAAAAGAAACTTGTCCTCCAAAGTTGACTTGCTTCTAGCTGAAGTTCTCATTGACATTGCTTATGTCAGATCCTGGTCATTAATCTCTAGGAAAAACTTTATTCTTCTCTAACACAAGTGTGATCCTCCACAACCAAAGCTTTGTTTGCAGTTTACCTTACCTTACTAACACAGCAAAGACTTGTCAGAAAGGGAACATAGGAGAATACTCATCAAATTCTGGCATGGAGATGTGTCCCTAGGATAGCATACAACACAGTTTTAGAATAGCTGAAGCTATTTACAACAGATTCAGACAAATAATTATTTTAGCAATATGTTTTATGTCTGAAATCACATCTTTCGGTGTCTTGTAAAGCTTGAGTGGAGGGAAAATCTTGTCCATAACCCCTTCTGATATTTTAATTCTTTTAATTCCTGTCATATAATAGATTCAGTTTAGAAAGAAATAGAGTGTAAGGATGCATGATTTTAAAAATATTTATCATCCTGTATCATTAGTTACATAAACTCAGTATGTCTGTCCTTCCTTTACTTACAATAGTGCTACTCTGAAGATCTTTCTCAGTTTTAACACTTGTATTTTGTATATAAGTAAGTTTATTCTTTTTCACGGTGGCAATACCTATATAAGAATAAAACATTACAGCAGTAATCTATTCCCAATAAAACTATAACATTTATTTCATATAGGAAAAGAAATTAATTCTAATTTTAAAATTCAAATGCATGCCTTAACATTTCAATGTCTTCAGTCAGGTTGTGCTTCCCAAATTAGATCCTAAAGCAATCTAATTGCAGTCAGTCTTGTTCCTGCTTTCTCATTGCCTTCAGTTTGCTTTCCCTGTCCAATTTGAATAGGTTCTGAATTTTCCTTGGTTGTTCCTCAAGGTATTTCGAAGTTATTTTTACCACGTTGAGTTGGATAAAAATTAGCAAGGCAAAAATAAAATGGCAAATATTTCCACTAACTTCATACAGGAGCTCAGCAAACAGTGCAGTGAAAGACAAAGTTGCAGTGAAGAAGATAATGGTGGGTAGATTCTGTGTTACGATACTGAATTGAGTCACTCTTATAAATAAGGATAACTTAAAATTTCTCACCGCACAAACTGTGGTGCAGAATTTATTATGTTTATAATAAATAAAATAATAAAATAGAGGTTACATTTCTGTTATATTTTTATAATAACTATTTTAAAGAATATTTTTGCAGGGCATATTGACTTTCATTCTTCAGTATGCATGTCAGATTCTCAATGATTTAGACTTGTAAGATCATTTTATTTCCTAGCTTCTGATCACAGAAGTGCTTATTACTTGATTTATATTTTTTCTGGTCCCTCCAAAGCAATGAGCAATAACCTTTGACAGAGTACTCATTTAATTAGACTGGCTATATTATCAATTACAAAGACCTTTGTTTCCTCATCCTTTTCTCCCAATTCCCAATACAGGTCTCTTAGATAAGTGAGGAATAACCAAACACAACTATTAAAATAT
>JBCJKH010066207.1:0-17475 GCA_039877255.1 Loriculus beryllinus | reverse complement strand
CCGTGGGCCTGGACACCTTCCACTAGACCAGTTGCTCAAAGCCCCATCTGGGAAGATGTGGCCCCAAGTTGGGGCAACTAAACAGATGTACAGATGGGCTGTGTGGCTGTACAGTGGACATCTCACGAACGTGTTCTGCAATGGCACTAAAGATAGCGTTGTTCCACCTGGAGCAGCAGTTAAGCCTCTTTAGGAGATGGGGAGTGGGGAGGAGCAGGGAAGCAGAGATCTCTCGTCAGCTGTTATAATCAGTAATAAGTTCATGTTCAAATGAAAGTTGACTGTCATTCATTACTAGAAAGGGGTGGAAATTTCATAACAGCCCTAAGAAGATACTTCAAAACACTATTTTATTTCCTTCTGTGTTTACATAATGCACAAAACCAGTGCAACCTGAGCTACATTAGCATTACACTGGAACAAATAAGCAAAATTCATGAACAGACGAATCTAACCGCTTTCTGTGACTACACCAGCAAATGAATTTGGTCATAAGGACACTTGCCAAGACAGTGAATTTAGTGCAAGCGCTGGAGAACCTTCATGGAAAATAAACTTTTATTAATTAAAGAGTATCACTCACTGCTCAACACGGGGAACGGAAACACATCACATGTTCCCCATCTCTGCTCAGAGGAGCTCCAACACCAACCAGCTCAGAAGAACTGCTGGTGGCTGACCTCCAAGGCAAAACGCTGAGACTAGAGCATGAGCAACAAACACACTTCCAAATCACGATCTCTTCAGTGATCCTTAACTAACAGGAAGAGTAATTCATTTTGCTGCACGAATGATTAATTATAAATTATTAAATCCAGCTCTACTCAGGATACTTACCCAGGGAGCCAAGTGCTCTGACATGTCAACAACTTTTGTTTTCTAAATCTCCGAAACCAGTATCAATTCAAAACACATATGGAGCCAGATTTTCCATGGATGATCTGGATAAACCCTCCCCACTCTGGTCTTTGGAGACAGCCTTTGTCAAAGAGGACACTGCAGTTATTTTTACCCTCTTCCCCCTCTCCCATCAATGTAGAACACACAGGGAAGCATCTGGAGAGCAACAGCTTATGTTCCCCATTCTTATCACATAGGAAAGTTCATCTCCTAACCAGGAGTATCTGGGGAGAAGCCTGCCCATGAACGCAAGCTTTGCTGCGTTTCAGCATGCAGCATTCATGGAGGAGGCAATTTCCTGCCCGGCAGGAAGGCGGCGGAGAGCCCCCTGCATCTCCCAACCTCCTGCCTGCCAGCGAGCAGCAGGCAGGAGATGGCTGCGTGCAGGCAGGGGATGGGGGGCAGGGGAAGGAGGAATCTGAAAGCAGGAGAAAGTGCAGGGCTGCGAACATGCATCTGAACACAAAGCAGCCGGAGGATGCACGGATATGAAAATGGGATACATTATTATTCCATAAATTAAGTTAAAGCAACCTCAGCACATCCTAGACCTTTAATACCGGGCTGCTGCGCACCAAGCGAGTTGGCTTCCAGCCTGCGAAATGTTTCAACTTCACTCAACTGAGGCAAGACCCACGTTTTATTAAAAAAGATTTATCTTCCTGCAAATAAACCTCAACAGCTTTTGCACCCTGAAGAAGCAACTCGGGTTTACAGTCTCGCCCTCCTCCCACAGCAAAATACACAGTCAGAATCTGATGAGTAAAGAATTACCAGTTACAGCTTTCTGAACCTTGCCCACGTTGGGCTGGTATGCAACAGGTTTCAATGTTTGTTTTTATAATAAATAAAGCAAAAGTAGGATGAGACAACGAAGCTCCTCGTCTCTCCTCTGCCTCCTTTGAAGATGCTTTTTGGAGACTTCAGCAGAATTGTCAAGCGGTTAATAAAATAAAGGGCATTCCCTATCTCACATTTCAGCGTCTTCCAAATCATTCAGACAGCCTTAAAATACCCAAGTTTGTCCATCAGCCAATTAATGAAGAAATACTGATAAAAATTAACATGCAGCCCCCCCACACACACGCATTTTTCTTTCTTCTTGTATATCTACTGGTCTGCTGCATAATGTCATCTGTCCCGATAAAAAGCAAAAACCCAAAACAAAACCAAAACCAAGTTTCCCAGGCAAGCAGCAAAACTTAAAACCAAATTAAAGCGGCAGAAAGCCCAACTTGAACAGCAGACAAGTATGCGGAGAACAGTGTGACCTTTCCTTATCACCCACTGACATGCTTCACCATTTCCAAACAAGAAAAAAAATGCTCTTTTCTGCCACTTCTTCATTCTGCAAGCACCTCCTCAGGCGCTTGCGTGGCCGGTAAAGAGTTAAATCTCCCACTATCCCCTGCTGCCTGCGAAAAATCACTGAAACAATTGAGACATTGTCCAGTGAACAAGACTCCCAGGGACTGACATTTTTGTTTATGTCCCAGTTCTCAGCCTGTCAATTTTCACTCCCAACGCTAAAAGCCCGGCTTGCCCCAATACAGTCTGCCCTCGGCTGAAAAGGCTCCACTTCATTTATTTTATTGAAGCTATGGCGTGTTTATGATTCAGAGCTCTCCCCATCTGAGGACCTGTTGGTCCCATCCCCCTTGCCTTTCCCGCTGCCCTGCAATAGCGACTTCCTAACTCCGAGGAGGCTTTGCAATGCCTTTCGTAGAGCCACTGCCAAGAAAGTAACTATGCTTAGGTTCAACACTCATATTCGCATTGTGCTGGGATATGAAATACGTATTGCTGTACTCTAGTCCCTTAAAATAGCCTTTGATTATTAATAGGGGTAGGGTTGAGGGGAAGGGAGCTGGATGCTAAGCCAGAGTGGCAGGAACTTCAAAAAGAAAATGAAGTAAAAAGAAAAAAACACATCCACTCCCAACACCCAGCAGCAAACTAGAAAATACATGTAATGGACTAAAACAAACATCTTGGAGCAAAGCGGTGTTGTCTCGGCTGCATTTCCTGCCTGTGTTTCCGTAATGGCCGGAGCGTCAGGCCCAAAATATATCCCTTTCCTTCACCCCCACCATCCTCCCCCCCCTCCCATTCCCAGCACTTTTTTTTCTGTGTTATGCTCTCAATACTTTATCTCCATGAAAAGCACACACAGCGGTCACCAGCGTTTCCTGTTTGCCAAGTGTGCTTTAACTATATCACACCCTCCGCCGCTGCGCTGGAATGCACAGCATATGGCATTGTGAAAGGGTTTACTGTCGAATAATGGCAGCAATGCAGTCCTGCTGGTTTATATCAAACCCTGTCACTCTCTTCACGGAGGTCCCTCTCGTGCTCTCTGAGAGGTGAGGTAAAACACACACACACACACACACACACTACTTGGAGTCTCACACAGGACATCAACAGAAGCCTGACTGGATCAAGCCTTGCAAACTCAAGACAAGGAAGACTGCAACTTATGAAGTGGTGAGTTGTGGTCACTCGTGATTTGTTTTGAACCTTAGTCCCCAAAACATCCACAGGATCCTTTTATGGATAGACAATAGGGCTCCTAGAAATGCTTTAGCTCCTCACTGTGATTCCTACAGGCACAGCTACCATGGGCTGGAGAATGGCTATGTGCCCAAACCCTTCTTCTCCAGGTTGGCATGGCTGTCAGCCTGAGCAACGGCTTGAGCTCCATCCCAGAGCACAGCTTCATCTTCCCCTGCTCTCAGAATCCAGGACTCATACATTTGGTTATGTATGTATGGAACACATCCATGGGAAAGCCAAACATACACCACCACCACCTTCCACTTCAGGTCAGAGTTTCAAACCTGCATTTTCGTTTAATTGCTTACAGGTTTATTTTTGTGGCTTTATTATTTTTATTTTAAAGCAACTTTAAAAGGACTCACAAATAAATAAATAAAGTGCTGCTTCCAACTGCAGTCAGGTTTAGCTAAGATGCTCACAAAGGTTATACTTCAAAGTGCTTTTGTGCAGATCTTGAAATGCCTTCCCATGCCCAGATGCATTCGGGCAGCAGACGCTGAAATGAGCAGCAATATTTTAAGGCCCATTGAAATGCATCCATCCACCCTCTCTTCATAAAAGGAAGCCTTACTTAACAGGCATTTATTATTGCTGAACTAGGGTTGAAAGTTCAGTGTCCTTATAGACCAAAATTATCAAGATTTCTGAGTCTGCAGCCCACGTTTAAGTCCTAATGAGCCTATTGTACCACACTCACTGCTATTAACTCTTTGATGTCAGGAAGCCACGTTTCTCTTTTAAACACCTCACAGATGTCCAAGGGAAAAAGTGCAGAGCTCACCTGTGCTGAGGACAGGTGAGCAACTGTAAGTTTTTTTGCCTTTAGTCCCCCTCCAGCAAAATATGCAAAGACAACTACAGCATTAAATATGCATGTCAAAGACAGGCTAGCCTACCAGTTCGGACTGTGAACATGGAGTCAGGGGAGCTGTACATCGCTCCGAGCTTTGCCATGATCTGCTATGCAGAACACATTACCTCTCTGGGAAGAGGACGTGAGCATACGGTGCCCATCATACCATATGCATATAGCAGTCAAACTGCTGCTGTGCCTTGCACTGAACAGCCCCATGTCCCCTGGATGTGAGCCATATAGGGCAGGGACAACTACCCACTTTTCTGAGGGTAGCTTGTCTATTAGATCCTCTTAAATACAGGTAGCAATAAAGTGAAAATGAAATTATCTTTAACTGGTACCAAGTGCTTCGACCTGCTCGTTTCACAACCACAACAGTGAAATGCGATGTCCACAGGGACACACCACCATCAGGTTTGAATGATGCTTGGGAAGAGAAGGGTCCATGATTTTCCACTTCCAACTAAGGCATCCAATCCCAATCACCAGCAAATAGGAGAATGATGACACCTTAACGCAAGAGTCATGAGCCCGGCTTGGTGCCCAGGCAAAGAGCAGCTGAGTTGGCCAGAAAGTGGACAAGGCGCCAGCATTTTGGCCATTCTCCTCTGCCAGCAATGTTGGGGCTCATCCCCCACATTCTCTCACCATTTACTCATCCCACAGATACCTCAGCACAGCGATCTGAAGAGGCCAAACAATTGCCTATGCAGGAACACAGCTTAACAGGCCATCTATGGTGTGAGTGGACATCCCTGGACGTGCTCTGGGCATGATGAGCCCAAAAGGTTACTGCAGGGCGAGCTTCACCAAAGTTTACCTCTGCAACTGCTTGGCCACACGCTCAGCTCTGGACATAGACATGAGCAAGTTCACCTTCAGTCCAAATGGCATCTCTTACCTCACGTTTACCCCTTGGGCAGCAATTGTGGAGCAACCAGCGTGCCTTAGATTCACACCAGAGCTTATCCCAAGGTAACCCCTCCTGGCCATCAGAGCCCTTTAATGAGGAATGAGAAGCAGGTTATTTCATGTCCAGTAAACGACTTCCCTCCGAACAGCTCAGCATGCCTGAAAAGCATTGAGATGTGGAGTCAACGTGGAGCAGCTACAGCTTTAGCAATGCAAACCCTTGCTTGCTTCATATTAATTAACCATGCGGACATGCCCGACATGCAGCGACAGAAGTTCTGCCGTCAGGGAAAACTGCACTACAGCCATTTGGGGTTTTCTAGTGGTGCTGCTTCCATTCAGCTGCTTGGCAGGAGAAGCATTCATGGCCATAAGTGCACAGTAAGGAAGTCTGGAGGCTTTCAGGTCCTTCCACTCTGCTCTCCTCCATAAAATACTACTTCCTTAATACAGGGCAGTCACATCCCCGTAACACACGACATGGCCATTACAGTGCTCTGCGGGCATACAACAAGGAAGAATTTTGTTGTTTTGCCTTCCCTCTCCCAGACATTATCCTCCCACCCAGGGGAGGAGACCATGGAGAGATTTTATGCATTTCCCAGTGGGCAGATAAGCAACAAGAGACCACAACCTTCCTTCAGGGTTTCTCCTCCTATAGCCATGGCAAGAAATACATCATTGCAATGACAAGCTCCAGGGGAGAAGAGCTCAGGACACAATATTCCATCTCTCCCTCCATTCCCTTTCTCAGCACTTGCTAGCTGGGGACAGGCAGAAGCCACAACATGTCTCAGGAAGGGGCTTTATTTCATACAAATGCTCATTTCCACTGCCCCAACTCAGAAAAGTGACACTATACAAGACGATACTTAGGGCACACACTTAAATGGTGTCCTGAACATGGATGGACATCGGCTCACGTTTAATGATTTCTTGAACCAAGGCCTAAAAAGTAAAAAGGAAAGGGAAGGGGAAGCTAGTTTCCACAGTAATAGTAGTTAAGAAGTCTTTGAGTCCTGCCAACAGGAAAAAATGTGTGTCAGAGAACTGCTCGCCTCTCCTAGGAAACCAGCACAGACCCAACTCCTTCTGCAGGGTAGCAATGCAAGGCCCAGGGACACCCTCAGGTCTTTAATTTGCACCCTTCCTCTTGTATACACACACATAAAGATTCAAACCAGTCATGTCGAGGACCCACTACCAGCCTACCCCTTATTATGTATGTAGCATTCTACACAGACAAGCCTGGCTGCAGAGCTTCTGCTTGCTGGGCTAGAGGAAGGACTGATTTAGCTGCCCGGTTCTGAGAGATGACACGCAAGGTACATCTGACACAAAGACTCACGGATACACGGGGTCCTGACAGCATTTAAATAGCACCATAAGTATCTTTCCTGTAAGGTCCGATATATGTTAGGATTTTACGTTTAGAAATCAAGAAATTTTTGTTTAAACCACGACAGTTCTTCCTGTGGGGCTGCAGGTTTTTTGCATGCTTCTAGAATGCAGATGTAGAAATCATCAGTTTTTCAAAATCAACTCGGGAAAGTTACTTTATCTGGTCACACTGGTGAAACAGAGCAGTGAGTAATGTATCTCCATGTCAGGAAAGTGCTGAATGCTTTTGCTCACTGGTATCTATCAGGGACAAATCAAACTTCAGGGTAAGGTCCTCTGGAACCAGCCCCCTTTTATCAGCTTACTGGGTATTCAAAACCAAAGTCTGTTTGACAAGAATTTCTAGCTTTGTTTTGTGAAATGAGGCACAGAACATTGCTCAGAGAAAGATTTAGGGGTGCAACATTGCTTATGAAGGCATCACTCCTTGTTATGTGCAACAGCTCTAACTCTCCAAAGGCTTTCCAAAATGGGTCTGCCCCTTGCCAAATAGGTCTATACAGGACAGAGGAGAAAGCACCTTCCTTCTCTTTGCACAATGGCTTACTGAGCAGCTCCAGTTTCTTCCGTAGGAGAGAGTACAGATGTCTATGCTGTCCAGAAAGTGAACTATCCCATGAATAATCCAATCCCAAACCACATGAACTGGTGAGAAGAGCAGTAATTCTGGGTTTGAGCAATCTGGCAAGCAAATAGTCCTGAGCCCAGCAATGCCAGCTTCCTTCCTTTCTTTCTAATGATAAATATGTGCTGTTTTCTTTATTACAGCACCTGGACACAGTATACAGACCTTGTTTAGACAGAAAATAGGAGGTTCCTATTCAAATGGGCTCCTCTGCACTGGGAAGTTTTTATGCGAGGGCTCAAGTGTGAATTGAAAAATGCAGAACAACTATTTCGAATTATCTCTCCGTGTGGACACTGTTATTCAGCACTAAGAGTTTCTTTGTGAGATTTAGCTTAATCCGTTTCCAAAGCAGATTAAGCTAAACCACACAAAGGACCTCTTACTGCTGAATAAGAGTGGCTGCATGGAGAGATAATGAGGAATAGTTACTCTGAGACAGCTACTTCGACTGCATATTTGGGCTTTGCTGCTCTGCACCAACAAGCCCAAAGCCATACTGGAAAGGGAAGACTGGTTCTAGAAATCTGGGAACAGTGCTGGGGCTAGACCACACCATTAAACCTTCTGCTCTACACACGATGGCTGCTCCTGCTCCAGTCAGCACGGGCTCTGGCTCCAAAAGAGGCTGCATTATTCAATACCTGCTTCTCTCAGCTCCAGATTGAATCCAGCCACAAACTTCATCTGCAGACAGGGTGCACAGGGAGAAGGACCTGTGGCGAGCGGCTCTGCCAAGTCTGCCACCCTCGGTACACATCATCTTTGATCTGACAGGCTCACCCATCTGGCTCTCCAGCATCACCCGGTGCTGCTGCGGCTCTTCGCCCACTGCCAAGGCTGAGCTGCCACGCACGGCTGCTGCTCTGCAGTCCTCGTGCATGCTCCGGGCTTTGGGGATAGACCGTCTGCACTCTCTCCATCCCTCTTGGCACAACAGCCCTGATGAAGGAGAGCTGATAGCTCACCATTATTTCATTTTAGGCCCATGCAAGTCCCTAGAAGTTAATCTAATATGCATGCTCCAGCGTAACATAAACTGCCACGTGATTGAATCCAAACACAGCTTGGGCTTCTCTGTGCAAAAACACTGCCTCCTAAACCATCTTCCCAGCGTAGGTTTCTACCTTGGAGTGGTGTTTTTCTGCAGCTTTACTGCATCCTGAACTAGTAAGGAAGGGACACAATTTAGGGACTCGTATTTGCATCACATTTGGAACAGAGCAGGTATTTGATAAACAAAAGATACAAGACGCAGTAGACGTACTTCCTGAAGTACAGTACCCTGGAGGCAGCATAGTTACGTCTTTCTTAAGGATCTCTGATGAGCAAGCTTTTGGCTTGCTTCCCCCTCACCCAAAAGGTTCCAACACTCAGATATGTCAGAGAGATAGACCAGATATATTTTGGTATGCCTCGACAAACCAAAATGACAAATCTCAGGGCTCCAGCTGAGGAGTAGAAGCTGGAGCACAGCACCTCCAGGAAACAGAACTGGTGCTGGTTCACTGCAGAATCCTGGGCTATAAATCTGCTGTTTCAGAAGCTGCTGCTAAGCTGTCCCTAGTAACGTCAGACAAGCCTGGGAACACTGCAGCCACCTCAAGGTAAGCCACCCCAGCACCCATGAGCAAGTGCCTTTGCAAGCATCAAGGACCAGGTTCTCTCAAGTCCAAGTGGGTGATTCACTAGAAACAGATGCTCAACAGATTGTATCAAGCATATCGTAACACCCCTACTTATCTGCCTTCTCCTGGAGCAACGCTTAGGATTGCTAGCCCCTACAATTCTACAGCCAGTCTAGCAGTGCTTTCTATTTTTCTTAAAGCATGGTAGCCTTGAAGTCATGTGCTTAGAGAACCTCGGCCTTACAGCACACAGCAAGCTCCTGAACTGCTGTAGAGAAAAGCTTGAGAACGAGCAGAGTACACCCTGCAGGCTCAGGAACAAGAGAACAAATAAAGAGAATACAAAATGTATTATTTAAGAAACAGAAAACAAACAAGAACACCACACACAAAAAAAATCCCCACCAATCCTCATGATCTTTTGAGGCCTGACTCATGATCCTAGAACAATTGGGGTTGGCAGTACTATACATGTCACAGCATTTATTCACAGCTGAAATACCCCAACATCCAAATACTTCAGAGTTCTTGGAGCTGCTCACAGATCTCCTGACTACAGCCAAGCGTGACAATTCATCCCAGCTGCCAATCCAGCCCCAAGGTATCTTCTGAAGGTGCTTTAGTGCTTACTTATGTTTGCAGAAGCATTAAATTTCCTGCTCACTTCACACGAAGAGGTACAAGCTTGCACATTTCCCCTGTCTTGGCGTTAAAGCATAGGGACCACCTCCAGTACCTAAATCAGGAGTAGAGGACCGACACTGTGCCCCGGAATAAACACAAAGGCATGAAGCAGCCCCTTAAAAATCTGAACTATTTTGCAAGACACATCACATTACCAAGTGAATTACTTTTAAGGAGCCCGCATTTCTTCCATGCTCTACACAAACCAAGCGCTAGGTTTCCCATTCATATTTAGTGGGTACTGAATATAATGCATGTGTTTTATAGGAATCCATCCAAAACAATTTTATTGGGCTGCTGGTAGGCAAATTCTATACTTAGCCCTAAACATTCAGGTTGGAACAGAGATTTTTTTTTTTTTAAACACAACCCGTCCCAATGAAAAATCAAGAGGAATTAGTGGTGAAAGATTTCGCCACAAAGTTCTCAGCAAGTTTAATTTGTTCCGTGGCTTAATTCCACACAGCTCTGAAAATTCAGGACAAGATGTTTGCACACTTTGGCCATGCATTAATGAAATATTTTGTTTACCTTGCAACCGCCAAAGCAATTAGTCAAATAAAGTATAAAGCATTAAAAAGGAAAGAGTCACCGAAGGAGATTTCCAGTTAAGTCTGCATGGATATTGCTGCAGTGCGAGTCTCAAGGATCTGAGTGTTGGGTCCACGCACCAAGGCATGACCTACATGCCAGCAGGGACTGTTCAGACACACAGTCCTCTCCCTCCCCATGTATGTGTCCCTCTTAATGTCAGGTGCTGACATGAATGATACCCAACTCCTTACTCCCAAAACACCACTATGTTCCTGCAGCTCAACAGTCTTCATACTCAAAGGATTGCCCTGCAGATCTCCAGGGAACAGGGTGTCCCATCACGGGCACACACAGCTTGAAATCCAAGAACATCTCCAGGTTTACTGCAGAGGAAGAACAGCCTCTCTGCAACAAAATATTGAAGACAAACAAAGCAAGAGCTTTAAAAACCCTCTTGGAGCACTGCAGGTGGAAGATTATGCTTCCAGGTGGCTTCTCCGTACACTCAGGACCAAGCATATGCCTGGATGTACCCCACTTCTGGCTTGTCTGAAGGGACACTGTTGGTGACTTTTAACATCTAACTAAGATAAACTTAATATTTGTAGGTATCTCTCTCTACTTTCAAAGTGTATAAGTGCAAACCACGCAAGACAAAGATACTGGGGACTAGGCAGGACAGACTGCGCAGCTTCAACTCTAGCCATTCCAGGAAACAACTCCTGATCCCTCCAAGCCACCCTGCGGTCCCAGACACCCACTGTCCACGCACAGAGAGAGGCTGAGAACAGAGAGTACGTTTCAGATAGTTCTGCCTTCAGTTTTGCTTGTCATATTATGTTTTGGAAACACATTTTTACCTCCTTAAGCAAAAAAAAATTAGCTACCCTACTGCACAGTGATTCTTTGTTCTTGGGGATTCAGTGTACTTTATGGCTGTGTTCATTACATATTAGAAAACCCAGGCCAAACAGTAATAGAAGTCCTCCCCCCAAGGTAACATTTACATTGACTTCAAAAGGCCTTCCTACAGAAGAAAATACAGGAATTTTTTAAACCTTTAACTATTTTGTACCAAACCACCACCATTTTGGCCTCTGAATGGTTTTGCCCTGTACAAAGGAAGCTAAAAGCAAGTCTCTGTACAGCTGAGACAGCAGGAGGCAGGATCCTGGAACCAGTCTTTCACCTATACTCCTGCCCAAAACAGGCTATGGCTGAGAGTATTTACTTTGCAGGAAACAGGGAAGAACAGAACTAGTTTTTTCTTTAAGGTAGTAGGAATGCAGGCACAGATACAAAAGGAACGATGGAGCTGAAGCGAGCAGATTCTCAAGGTCCTTGCACACACATACAATACTAATTTTCAATTGCCTGTCCACACCATAACAGAGAGTTTTTCCATGCGGGAATCCCACTCCTAAGGCACCCAGACCTCATCCCTACCACCATCATGTGTGGAGCAGATCAGGTGCATGCTGAACAGGGATTTCAGGACAACTAGCAGCTTACCTGCTCAGAGGAGTGCACAAGGCACCCAGCTGGAGTCTGCTTTACACCCCCAAAACTTCCTGCTAAAACTGTTCTAAAAAGTCTTAATATCTTCAATGAAATCAAAGGTCAGGAAAAAAAAAGGGGAAATAACCATATAAACCCTTTTAAAAAAAAATCTCAGCCTCTTAATAGTGCTATCTGCAGGCTGAATTCAGAATTTTGACCTAGCAAGCTTAATAGCATACTATTAAAACAATTTTTCCTCCAGTTTTCTTTCACCTTTGGACACAGATAAGCAGCATGACTGTGCCAGAGCAAGATGCAAAAGTCTTACAAGACGAGTGAAGCACCTAAATGCAAATAAATGCACTGGTCTCAAATGGAGCCTCATGCTGTACCTTCCTCAAGACATACTGAACATAATTTCAGTTTAATATTCTGTTTCTCATTATGGGCCTTGGAGACTCTCTCAAGCACCATGAAAAGCAGAATTAACCCAGCCCTCGGCACTGGGGGCAATCCAGCCAAATTATTCATGCTGGTCTTTTGCTTCGATTTTTGTAGTCTTAACTTAATGTTCTTAAAACAAATCTGAAAGGAGAGCGGCTGACAAATAGCACAGACTTTACCTAAGGCATTACAGACAGCCATGTTCTGCAGCCTTGAGTCATTAAGCTAAGAACTCGCACTGAAGCCAAGGGGAATTTCATCGGTGCTGGGTGTAAAGGCTGCAGCCCCAACAGAGAGCTCGTGGTAGTCACAGCCAAGCACTGAGAAAGAAGAATGTTAGAAGAGAAAAAAGAAAGGAACAAGGAGGGGAGTAGGGGGGGAATGAAGGAAGGAGGGGAAGGAAGACATCCCCTTCACCCCCCTTTTCTCTTTGTAATTTAGCTGCAAAGGTTAGCTCAAATCCTGATTTTGGAGACAGGGAAGAGATAAGAAATCATTTGCAGGTGTTAGCATTTTCCTACACATCTTCAGGGCAGCGCAACTCATTTCAAGCTGAAAAACTGGCATAGGTACACTTGGCAGGCAGACAAGACACAGTAACGTGGGTGGAGAACCAGTTTCTACCCCTCCACATTGCACTCGTGCGGAAACATCGGCATGTCCATGGAATACCCCTCACTGTTCCATAAAGAGATTAATTACATTTCCATGTATGCAGAAACGGGTATAGAGCTTCATGCAAGAGCAGCCAGGTCCCAGGTGCTGTGTGCACACAGAGCAGTGACACCAAAGAAGCTTGACGCATCCCAGGCCAATTGGCATCTGCAGCCACATCATCCTCCCCTGAATGCCATTACCTGCTCTAACTTTGTTTACCAAGAAATAAGACCATTTTCACTCCACAGAATTAATGTGGCTTGGGGCAGATGCCAGGAAAAAAGGGTGGAAAAAGCTGCCCCTTATTTATTTATTTTAACAGAACAAGGCAAAACACTTTGCTGCTAGAAATAAACATTAAACCTTCCAGAAATACCACCCCCCCTTCCCAAAAACCCCACTGCTCCCTCCCTTACTGCCTCCTCCGCCCCCTCTCCCTCCAATATTGTAAGTAGCACAAAAGATCACATTACAAATGCCAGCTGTGGCTCTTTTGGAAGGTGGTCTCCATCTCGGAGGTAGTATATGTTCCTCACGGCCTAAGTGGTTGCTATGGTAAATATGCTTTTTATTGAATAGCAGAGCAAAACAGCTTTTCAAGAGACCCATAAGAACCCCATAAATGGTCAAAATACAAGGCAGATCAACCTCAGCCTCCCTGGAAACAGGTTTCTCTATTTTCCAAAATGATTGTGGTTTTTGAACTCTGTTTTTTTTGTGTGTGCATATCTGTGCTGTCCATTCATCTCCACCTCACTCACACCCAAGTGGAAGGGATGGCATCCCAACCAGCCCCCTGCACCATGAGCTGCTTTGGTTCTTAAAGACTCTCCTGCACAGCAGGAAGCTTTAGTGACAGCAGATGCTCAGCACTGAAGCATGGGTGATCCCCAGGAAAGCTACCCACCAAGCTCAGCCTGCTCTCCCAGGCTGTAACCGGCCAGGGCAAGCCTCCTGCTACCTCCCCATCGTCTCCTACAAGCCTGACACCATTTCATCCTGCCAGCCCCAGGAATGCTCCCATCCTGTGGGCTGGTCCTCCAGCAAAACACTGAAGAAAAATCATTAAAATGAGAAACTTACTCTAGTTCACTTCTTATTAAGATGACAGCATGTTTTGGTGGCTGTAGAGTTCTAAATAACTAGACAAACGTATTTTTCCAGATCTTCCCCTCCAGTGATGGCCCAAGTGGCCTTTCCAAGGAAGGAAAAGCAAAGTCACTGTGAGAAAGTGAGGCAACCAGCAACAACTAGGCAAAGACCAGTCTTGTTCCCATTGCTCTCTGCCGCACTGAGGCATGGTTTAGAAGCTGTGGATTTTAAAGGATAGGAAATTGATTTTCTTTTCAAGCAAAAGACACTCATAGCAATGGGCTGACAATTCTCAAGTTAAAGAGACAACAATGGAAAAAGAAGCTTCTCAAAACTGTTGAGTATGATTTGAGATTTCAAACAAAATAAACACGTGTCTTGGATGATCTACCAGCTTTAGGATGTAGAGCAAAAGATAAAGAATGAGCAATGTTTCTTTTTCCTGGGATTCATCCTTTTCATCCAGTGGTTATAAAAAAGGTAAAAATCATGTAAAACTTGAAGAGAAAGTATTTCAGAAGAAATATTCTAACCCATAATGTGCCATCTTCTCCAGAGGCAAAGTTCCCAGACGAACACTTGGAGCGAAGATGCTCCTTAACATCAGATGGCACTGACACCAGCTATAGGTGAGGATGGGCCAATGCATACCATCCCTCTTGCGTAACACCATATGAACAAACAGCTTCCTTTTAGACCTCTAGGGAATAAAGCAAGTAAAATAAACCCCCCAAGTCCCTCTCATGCAACTTTGTACTGATATTTCAAACCCAACATTATTTTTACAAGAGAAGCAAATTTAATCAAAAACTGAAAAATTAAGCAGTTAATAAAGCTATTTTTTGCAACACTATTCATTATAAAGAGAGTTATATTCTGCAGGTAAGTAGTAAACATTTGAATCACACTTTGTTCGTGGGAAGTCATCACAACACAAAGCAACGTGATCTGCTGAGCTTGGTTCTCTGCTGGGCCTGCACCCAGGTAAAATACTACTCTCAGAAACTTACTTTCCAGATTTTGCAGCAAGATAAGATTTTCCTTAGTAAAGACCATAGAACAGGCTTGGGTTTTATTCTTTTTTTAATGCTTTCCAAAGTGTCTCTTCATTCTCTTCAGTTCAACACTGTCTGATGTGCAAACCAGCCTCATTGGACTTCACTGCCACTAGTTAATTCTGCAGTGTGCAAATTTAGAGCGTTTTCAACTCTCTGCCCTCCTATGAGGCACATGAACGGTAATTTCATAAACAGCCCAGTAATAGCAAATGCATTCCCTCCTTTTACCATGGGCTCATAAGGGGCTTTATTTCAAATACTTCTCTTTTAGTTTGTATAAAAGAAAACTGATGACAACCAATGCCATTAATGTCAAATGTCAAAATGTTTTTTTTTTTTTTTTTAAACAAAGGAAGAACATCTTTCTGCATTTACTTACAACAATGTGTGCTGGAGATGGAGACCTAGCATCCTTGAGGGCTTGTCTACTCTGAAGGCTCCCTGCCTGAACATCAAGCAGTGGCCATTTCATCTGCAGATACTGGATGGAGGAAACAAAAATGGGAAAAGAAAAATGAGTTCAGAAAAGAAAGGCAAAAAAAATAATAATAAAATAAATCTTACGTCACATGGTTAAAAGATATAAATTAAAACTAATGCAAAGAACTGAAATAAAACTTAAGACGACTTTGCATGTTTGCGGAGACAAAAATCTGTGCAGAGCACTTCACAATTTCATAGCACTGCATTACAGCCCAGGAATAGGAAAATAAAGCAGATTGCAAAGACTATATTACACCGATTTTACTAATCATAGCAAATCTAGAAGCAGAATAAAACCCACACAGAAACAAAATACCAAAACCATGAAGAGGATGGGACAAGGGAGGGGAAGGCGGATTATCAGTCTCAGGAGAGAGAATACAAGTATTCTTGTATACAAGAATATTCTTATTCTTATACAACAATATTCTTATTAACAAGTGGGTTAAGAATATGATCTCACTATTTAATGGGTCATCTGTCAGCCTTCTTTCAACAAATGCACCATGTCAACTCCTCTGGCTTCTCAGAGCTTTAGAAGCCCTAAAGGCAGAGGTCTACCCCAGAAGGACCCAGCACTGCTGGGTCTTCACACCTATTTTCACTACTTTTCACAGTTTCTGGAAGTCGCCATGCATTATTTGCCTCTTGCTTATCTTCTGTCAGACAACCCTTAAGGGACTTCAGAGTGTAACTTATTCAATTACAAGGCCAAATTTGATAAGCTCTCTCATTGATGATGTCCAAGACAGTACAGCCTGGTACATTCAGGCCCAGCTGTGCCAGCCGGGCACTCATGGATAGACACAACTTCTTCACGTCACTGTCATCAGCAGATAGGCTGAATACACACAGGTTGCAAGTCCAGAGCACAAGGGGGTGTTGATTCAAGAGGAAAAGAAAAGCTTAACTGCACTTCAAGAAGGAGCAGAACATTCCCACATATTTAACCAGCATCAAGCATCCAGTAAAACCTCTGTTCTCAGGTATGCACATCCTCTCACTAAACTCACTGGAGAAGCCACTGCAACCCAGTCAGGTCACACAGCAGAGCCCAAAGCTTCCACCAAACAGGCGAAGTCTCGAGCTGGGACCCAGATTGCTGCATCAGAAGTGCTTGATTCTTACTAAGAGCAGCCCCACAGAGAAATTAGTTAGTCCAAACAGACTTCTGCATAGTACACCTAAACGTAACTTCAGACCGAGCTTTTCTCTCTGCGTGGTACTTCACTGTGCCAGTTCAGCATAGTGTTAATATGGGATGTCTGAAAGCCCTGTACTGTGCTGGAAGAAATGTGTACCACTATGTATCTTCAACCCCCTCCCAGCAGCTGTACACATAGATCAGGCCACTGCTGTTAAGTAGATCCTGTTTAAGTATCAGACTCCGGTTGATCTAACAGATCTACTCCTAAAAAATAGCTACATAAATAGTTATGGTTACCATTCCTCCTGGCTTTTATTTTTAGTAAGAGTAATCTTGAGGTAAAACTGCACACAAACAACCCACCACCACTGCAGGTGATCTAAATCTCCATGAAGGAAGGAAGGAGATCTGGTTCCATGCTTTCAGCACATCACTATCACATTTGCTCACGTATGCAAAACATTCGCTAGCATGCAAGGCCTGTTTGCTGCAAGACCCTGGGCACCGAGGTGACCAAAAGTCACCAAGTCAGCAGGAGGCTGCATTACCAATTCCCATCGCTTGGAGGGCCTGAGATTTCTGAGCTACTGGAATGCAAATAAACAAAACCCATACTCTGGATTTGTGCCCCACACAAGTTCCTCATGTTCCAAGAAGCCTTGTTTTTATTCATCTTCACATTTGGGATTTGTGCAATGTGGACTAGAATGTTTCAGCACTTCTTAAAAACAAGACATAAACCCCAAACTAACCAGAGCTAGTCTACCGTAAAGTGACATTTCTAACTCTGTAACTCGATTGCAAGCCTCCAGATATTTGATCACTTGCATCAAATCCCTGCTCTTCAATATAGTTGACCACAACATAAATTTTAAAGTTGAGATGATGTTAAAGTAACTTTCTAACCCTCTGTGGTTTCAAAAAAAAAAAAAAAAATTATATATATATATATATTTATATATATATATATTCCGAAATCATCTATTGTTAGTTTT
>JBCJKH010066203.1:0-17980 GCA_039877255.1 Loriculus beryllinus | reverse complement strand
CTCCCCCTCCCTTTCCCCCCTCCCCTCTCCCCTCCCTTCTCCCCCGTCCTTCCCCTCCCCCTTCCCCTTCCCCTTCCCCTTCCCCTTCCCCTTTCCCTTTCCTTTCTTTGTAGGACACAGAAAACAATTTTATTCTGTATTTTTAAGATTAGACCTAATGGTTTTGACTTCTTTCTATATTCTTAACTTCTTTGTTTATTCTGATGTTACTGAATTGTTATGTGGTTTACCCTACTTTGTCCAGTATTTATGGAAGGCTGAATGCATAATGGTAATAATTTGTAATGCAAATTTCTGGAAATTTTCATGCATAGTTGTGAAACATAAAAAGTCATCTTATTATTGATGTGTTGCTAATAATATTGGTGTCATTACACAGTGTTGCATCAATTGTAATGAATTGCTGAGATAAGGAAAGTAAACCAAAATGTTCCTAGGAAAGTAAACAAAAATATTCCTGGTAAAGTAATTCAGACGTTGCATACAGAACAGCAGTTGCAAAAGTTAAGTTAGCTTAAATTAGCTTAAGTGGAGGGAAAGTTAAGCAATAAGGCTGTTTAATGGCATTTTACAGACTAGTGAAGTAACGTTTCACGTTTTGGCATTTTAGTGAAATAACAAAATGTTTATTGACTTATGTTCCACATGACGGGACACTAAACAGTCTCCCACACTACAATTTCTTTTTAAATGGCAGCAGGTACTTGCAATTCCCATCACATTAAGTTTCCTTGGTACTGTATCTTTCAGTCTTTATGTTGCTTTTTGACATTACCATGTTTTTTCCCCTTCCTCAAACCAATCTCTAGAGTTAAGGTTTTCTTTAGAAATGTTTAGAAACTTTTTTAATACATTTTGAGGGACAAAAATTTTCGCAAGATTTGCCTCTATTTCACTCTTCTCTGGAAATGCATGTTTTCTATATAACACTTTATGTTGATAGTAAAAGGATTCCTACCTATCTGTAGAAATTTTTATCACACAGCAGACATTTGAAAGTCTTGATTCGTTTCCTAAACCACAACTGAGCTGAAAGATGATAATGTGCTGGGTCGTTTGGCCGTACCAGCACTTTGAAAACTGCTGATGTGAGGGCTCAGAACTTGTCTTTTTAAGGTGTTTTCTTCATGTTCTTTTATGGTTCTCATACAACCCATACTACAGTTGCATAATACATATCCAGACTGGTAGTCAACTACCCGCAGGTCACTGCAGACAGGATTTTATGATTTTAAATGCAAGTTGCTCTCAAGTGTGCTCTGGTTGTTGCGGTAGAAGCAGGGATAAAATGCTGGTGTTCTGAGCAAGTGCTCTGCTTGTTAGGCCCAAAATAGGTGATGGCTTTCCTGCTAGTGGCTTAATTCAAAGGGAAATATTTGATTATGCAACCAGCTGTATATGCTGAAACATCCTGCTCTGTTAATCTGTATGAAAATACAGTATGGAAATGTAAAAAACTGGGATTCAGGCCTATAAATCACTCCTTTGCCTAGTTGAGGTACAGACATAATCTAAGGAGTTGTTTGGAGTTGGTGACTGTCTCACTGTTGCTTTTCCTTCCAGACGTGCATTGAGAAGACTTTTCTCAGAAGGCAGTGCAAATGATACCCGTTCTTACGCTGATCCTGGAAGTGAGAAGGTACAATACTACCTCAAGCTATCCAAACTCATGGCCAGTTATAACTACACTGAGGACCTGCATTTTAGTGGATTTACTTCTTCATATATGTATGCTAAAGCAGTCATAACATTTTTAGGATAAAACTTGGTAAGTTTGGTCTAGCAAGGTAAAAAATCTTGATTATGATACTGGAAAGAAGTTCATAAAACTAAGAACATGTCTTTACTGCAACCTGACAATCAATTCTTTTCTCATCTATTAGAGTTCTCAGACGCTGCACAGTAAGAATAAATCACACAGACTTTGCCTCCCAGATTGCCCAAGAAATGAACTGCAAAGCAATGACTACGAACATCCATATTCTGATGTCAGCTTGAGGCTGTGTAGAATAACAGCCTCTGAGCTACCTCTTCCTTTGTGAAACAGAGTCTTCTTTGGGCTTCTGGATTTGTATTCATACTTTCATCCTCCAGTTCCTTCCTCTGATATGCTTGGTAATACAGTGCTTTATGTTTGGTTTTGCATCCTTGACTGCTGTAGAAATGACATCTGTCACTGTAACACAGACACTGAGGAAGCCAGATCCATTTATGGGGCTTAGATGCTCAACCAATAGAGTGAGAAATCATGATCCTGTTCAGACTGTCAGCTTTCCTAGTTTTTGAGTAGCCATTCTGCTCACTTAGATTGTGATATTTTCAAGGACATATTCAAGAAGCAGCGTATAGTCTTGAAGGAAAAATTCACTTCACATGTTCTTGCATCACAACATGCAACTGCAAATTTCCAAACCTCTCTTAAACTTGGTGCCCCGCAAGCACCTTGGCCTTAACACATCCTACTGCGTACCTGAGCACTTGATAAAGAGATTTTCTATGTAGAGTGCATACACAGAAATGTTGTAAACTGCATGTGCACTGTGAAAACTGAATGCAGTTCCAGTGAAAAATGCAACTTCTAATAATTTACTGGATGAATTCAACATTTTGAAGTGTTTAAAATGGGGAATACCACAGCAGGTCTTTAATCTTTCCTTTGTGGGTTGATCTTTCTGATGTCATTTATCATAACAGTATATGACAAGAGTAAATATAGCCTTAAAAAGATTTTCCTATTTCTCTTCCTGGTTTTTAATTTGTATTAATTTCCTTTTAGGACATTCTGTTATCTGTTAATGATAATTTTTCTTGCAATTTAATTAAAAGAAATTTAATTAAAAGAAATTATGTGGAAAACAAGGGCAAGATAGCCTGGTGAATAGTTGTGAAAATATATAATATGTGTTGAAAAGTCTGAGCTCCTTAGGCAAGACAGCCAATATTTTCAGCTGACCTCTAAAAAAGTCACTTCACAGGTGCATATCTTTGAATTTGAAAATGCCACTATTTGCATATGCTTGCATCATAGCTGTATTTGCTCAGTGAATTTGCGCAAGTAATTGAATGCTCTATGTGCAGCAATAGTAATTTTATGTAGAAATGATCTGGTGGTGGCTTTGTCACTCTCTTTAATGTTTGTTTCAAGAAGCTATGGCTGACCATGGTAACTTTCTGTGTCAGAAGTAAAAGAGACAGATTTTTGCAGCTGAGCATTTGCAAAGATAGGTAGACATTAAAAACTTTGACTCTGAAATTTCCAAACAGTAATGTATTCTATTTTTATTTAAATCCATGGATTATAACATAGCTCTTCAATGACTTTTCATTAAACATAAAATTGCGCAATCTATATTTTTTATCATTCTTATGTAATATAACTATTGAAAAATGTAAACATAAGATTACAAATAATTAGAACAAATCTTCCCAGAATCAAATAGAACCAATGTAAAAAGGGATATTTTAGAATTTAATAAGCTATGCTTTGTCTATTGCTGCCTCGCCTACTCCTGTTGCCTCTTTTCCATCTCTGCCTGTTAATAGAGATTACCCAGTTCTGTCATCAAAATCTGTGAAGGATAATTTGGACTCAGAGGCTGATGCCTTTTAGTCTTTGTAGGTTAGCTTGGATTTTTTATGGTTGTATCCCTACGAGGACATTGATTCATAAATCCCAACTGTCTCCTCGGGCACTTAAAGTGAAGATACTGACACCCAGGTCCCTGACGTGTGATAAATTGCCTAACTTGGTCATGCATGAAATTCTTACATGCATCCGATTTCATGCATCGAGTCCCCTAGGTGCTGAAAGATTGGTTTCTGGGCCTGCCAAGCTCTTTGGTCTCCATACTGCAGAAAACCCCTAGAAACTAAAGCCATGGAGTTGCACCAGGGTTTACAGGCTGGGTATTCACATATCCACAAACTTGCTTTGATCTGTTAGAATTTCCCAGACAAGACTACAGTAGATTAAAATAAAAAACATGTAACTAGGTAGGGTTGCAGTGGTGGCCAGAGTAGTCAGACAGCATGCAGGGAGCAGAAAGGCATTTCTTGCTTTCTTGCATTCAAATCCACCATTTTTTGAGAAGATTGAGAAGTCTCACAGGTATGGAATATCTTTGCTTAGGAACTATATCTGGCAAGATTACTCTCTTCAGAAAGTGATAGGCTACTGTTGGAGGGAGAGATGTTAGGTGAGAGAAAGACCGAGTGAGTATTAATCTTGTCTGGATTTTTGTGCCAGAGAGAAATCCACAAAAATAAGCTTGAATTAGAATCCTAATATTAGAGCAACCACTGGGGCTGATTAGCTTATGGAGCTTTCACTCGTGACCGTGCCACTGGAAACAAGAATGATTAGGCAAATGATCCACCAAAGAAGCAGTTATTAGCTGAACATCATGGTTCAGGTGTAGCAGAAAGAAACTGGGTATGCTTCTCTCATCCATGACTGCTGGAGAAGGCGCTCAAAATGCAAATCTAAGGTTTGTTAGTTGTTGTAGTTATGTGAGGTGATCAGGAGTTTGTGTGTGCGAATGCTTATGAAAAGCTTGGATCAATGGGAGCCAGGGTATGCTCTTTGCTGAGCCCAGTTTTTGCTACCCTTGTTAATAAAACCAAGCGGATTTGTATGATGCAAATAGAAATGTCCCAAGATCAGTGTTCTGAGTATGTACTTTCTCAGCCTGGCAGAAAAACGAATTCTAGTTGGACCTTCAGATACTTGGAAAACTGAATTCATGTGATGTGATGAACTGAACTTTGTGATGTTGAAGAAATAAATTTAGTGCCAAAATGTAACAAAGGGAATTGTCAAAGAAAGACAGTCTTGATTTTATTCTCTTCTTATATGCATCACTTCTGGATTACAGTAATATTTTCCTTCAGGAAGAGCAGTTGGGCTTGTTGCTTTCACTATGTCAGTGGAGATGTACTCCAGCTACAGACAGGGATAATGAAAAGGACTAATTTATATTGTTTTTTAAAGATGTATTTGGTATTCTGTTCCATCATATAATTTTTATAATTTAATTTTGAATAATTTTAGCCTTAATCATTTTTGCAAGCTGCAGAACTACTGTGACACTGTGCAAGCAGTATGGTGATTTACAAAAAGCCTAGGAGGTATTACCTCTTGTTTTTGGCATGAATACAGACTTTGTTGTTTTTTTGTTTTGTTGTTTTTTTCCCCCTGTCTTTCCAGTTTCCAATATATGTTCATTTCCATCAGATCTCCAAACAGCACATCTGGGGATTGGTTTCTACACTGTGTAGTCACTAAGTCTCAATATGGCCATCCCTACGAGGCATTAAAGCAGAAGTCCTGGTTCTTCAATGATTTTCTGTGCAACGGAAAAGACCATGATATGATTAGAAATGTCACTTTTTTTCCTTTGCAAACAGCTATCTGCATCGGGAAGTAAATATTACAGAGCTGGTTTTTGATCCTGACAGAGCTGGAATGTCATGCAGAGCATTTTGATATCTCTCTTAACCAAATAGACTGGAATCACTGGACAGGACTAAGCCAACTTAATAAAAAGCAGAATGAGTGACCCATATTATGTAGGCTGTTGACCTAATAATGAAAAACAGTTCTTGGATTAATGATTCTGGTCATGACTATATGTGTATGAAAATAAGAATTCATTAAATATTTGTGTGTTGAACTCACAGGCGATGGACATTTGTTTATTGCTGGCTCATTAACTAAAACCAATATATCCACTAATGCTATCTTTTCTCCTGTGTAGTAGTATTAACCTTTCTTTGCCCTTGCTTTTATTTGTACTTTTAGCCACTCAATAATATTGTCTGGACAAACCTATGCTGATACAGAGAAAGCATTCATTCTAATCAGAAGTGGAGAGGATGTAGGAAAGGGAGACGTGCTGAAAGCCTGTTTTGCCTGGCTTTTACTGCAAGGCAAAGATGAAGGAAGTCTTCTAAAATGGCTCCAAACACACCTGTTCTGATGGTTCTTCCTTTTTGCACTCCCATCTGATATATGCCTGATACTTGGCTCCATTTAGGCCTTTTCTGCGTCTCATTTCCATCCTTTTATGAAAGAGAGATTTTATGAAATACCTGTTACTGGAAGCGCTTTAGAGCAGGTAAGATGAATATCTATCAGGAAGGAGGTAAGTACAGCAGAAGGTGCAGGAATGATGGGGTTTAGATAAATTCCTGATCTCATGATGTGGTCATTCGAGCTCATAAAATGTGTACTGACTCATATCGCTTAGATACTCTTGAATCATTTCCTAAGCAAAGGCTTTGAAGAGAGCAGTTGTTATCAGGGGTTAGGTTGAACTTTACCCCAGGGCGCTTGATGAGTATTAAGGCGCTTCCACACCCCTTCCCTGCACCCCCATCCTCCAGTGTAGAAGCAAAGAGAGAAAGCAAAGGCCATTAGTTTCTTCTGTAGCTTCTGTCTTAGTGAATTCTTGTGTGTTGGTCTTTTTACTTCTGTAGTTGTAATTCAGTTTGTGACCATGCCTGATTACGGTATAACACAGTGCAAAATTTTAAGTGTTAATGAAGAAAAAAAAAAAAAAGCAAGTCTTTGTGAGTATAAACACTTCTAGTCTACGTTATTAATTAGAATTTAAAAAAAAAATGTGTTTCTTTTGCAAGGTTACCCATATATGCATGCAGCATATTTTTTTTATCAGTACTTTTCTTTACACAAGACGAAGATTTTGGTCAGAGTTCTCATGGTGCTTTTTAGATGCATTTATTTATTCCTTGCACAAAGGCAGTACTTTTTCTGGAGTATAAGACTGGTCCCACAAAGGCTCATTCTGTTCCTGTACTGAACTCATCAACTTCAGTGAAAACTCCATGGCAAGTGCTGGATTTCCTCACTTGGAACCACTTCCAAGTGCTGTACATATTTATCTTCTAGAGAAGGTAATCAATTAAACAAACAAGGCACATGTACTGGGAAAATTAAGTATCTTGTTCATTCAGTGGACAGAGATTATAAGAACTTCATCCCAAACACCAGTTCTAAGTTGGAGTTACATGGAAAAAGGTGGACAGCCCATGTCATTCCTTTTACCTCATACAGACTTGCGTATCTCTGTAACTCCTTGTCCATCCTTGTCCATTATTCCTTCGTTCCAGAAAACAAAAAATCATTTGTATCACAGAAATGTGTAATTTCAGTACTTACAGTATGCATATAGTAAAGTCATTCTCTGTATTTAAAAATGAAATTACACTCTTTGAAATACTCAGCCCTTGGGTGAAATGCTCATGCATGTGGATAGCTTGATAAATTAGGTTGTAGTATATCTGTGTATCCTCTTGAGGTTCCCTGGTTTTCCTTCACTCACTCCTGAGGTCATATTGCCTTTCTGATCCTTTTCTCATAATATCTGTGGCTTTGCAATCTTATGTTCCTTCCTTAAAAACTGAAAACCAAAGATATGCACAACTTGTTTCTTATGCTGAAGGAGTGCAAGAGGTGCCTGCATACCATCTGTCTTCTTACAAAGGATTAAGCAGCTGGTTAAGTAATGCCTTTTTTGTATGTGAATGACTAGAGGACCTTACACAGCACCACTGAAATAACTAGGAGTTGAACACAAGCAGGACAGAATTGGACCAGCATTCCCTGTGGACGCATCTCCCTTCAAAGAAATTCAGGTACAAAATTTCCATCTCTGAGTGACCATGTTGAATAACACAATGTTGTTTTAGCAGGGCTTTTTACATTGTAAGTAAGATACTGTTAAAAAAAGGATTAGTGTCCATAGTGCATTCTTGATTTCTATATGAATCTGGCTTTCATTCATACAGAGAGACTTGGACAACAGAAGAAGGGAAACATTTTCTTTTCAGTGAGCTTGAAGAGAAACTTCTTTCTTTTAATAGCTTTGAAGTTAGAGTGGATGACAATGTAAGAGACAAGGATGAAAGAGTAAGAGCAAATACTACTTTAAAACAAAAACCCAAATGTGTGATTGACATGACCATGAATTGCCATCATTAGTATATTGCTGATACAATACTGATCCCAAAATTCCTTTAAAAATCTTTCAACTTTTGACTGATTGTGGTGCTAATAATAGAATGATGATGCAGTTTTATTGTCAGGGTCGTTCTTGGACTTGACATTGTCTTTATCAATCTGTTAATGAAAATGATGCTTATGTATGGTGTTGCTATGAATTCCTGGCTCAGAGCCAGAGATGGTGGCCGTGATACTCTGTAGTATACCATGTTGAAGAGTAGGTTTACTTAGTTTCTTTTGCAAGTGAGCACTGGAGACAGAAAGATCTGGATAGTAGAGTTGTATTTTAAAAAAACCCAAACAGCTGCTCTGAAGACAGCAGTGAATCCATCAAAATTGTCTTTAAGATCTGAAAAACATCAGCATTAAAAAGTGAAACCCCCTAGGAAGTTTAGTGTTTGCTGTAACTCCATTGACTTTTTAAAACTGGAGGTTCCTTCCTAACATCTTTAAATGTAAACATGTATCAGTCTTTGCAGCTATTTTTGTGCTTCCAAAATCTTGGCAGGAAAGCAAATAGATTACTGTTGAGTTCCTAACCTGTGTTAGTGCTGGGTGCTTTATGTTTCTCAAAATAAGTCAGAATTCTCTGTTATATGCTTGCATGAGCATTATTTCCTGGATTTAGGTGAATTATAGCAATATTTTGTACCCTAGTTCTGTAGGAACTGGAAATATTAGAAGAGGCACGTGCTTATGGTGCTGTACTATTTGTCCCTGCCAGATGATTCCTGAGGTCATCTTCTGGGAGTGTTCAGCTCTGTTTCAACTGCTTTGCAGGCAGATTGTAAACTGTCAATCTAGGTCATTGTTAATACAAAATAAAACAGCTGCCAATAAAACTGAAATATAATTCAGTATTCCTGATACATGCAAGCAAAGAAAGAAATCCAAGATATTTGCACTGACAGCTGACATTGCCTCCTCAGTTTATGGTGCTGTATTCTTCCACTTACTGAATAACCTCAGATATTGCAAGGACAAAGAAATAATATGGACACAGCACAAAAGAGTTTTGGATTCTTTGACACTTATGTTGTAAAGAACCTTACTCAACAACCAAGCACCTGGCTCTGAGTTGGTCTATTTGTATAGTAAGATATTGCCAAAGGTGATTAAAGTCAGCAAAATTAGAAATCAGACTTATTTTGACAGAAACACAAGGTTTGCAGTGTCATTTGGCAGCAGAAAGTACTAATACCGTTCTCAGCTCCATTAATATCTGCAGGATGTAAAAGATCAAGCAGGTATTTAGCTTTCTAAAAAGGAATCTCATGACCACATGCTGGAAGCTGCATTCATTTCTAGTCATTTTAACACCAGACAAAATCATAAATACACAGGGAGTTCAGCAAAGATAATTAAGGGTTTAGAAATACTAACTTAGCTGGCTAAAAACCTTTTAAAGAGCATAGCTTTGTTAAGTGATGGCTGACCAGTGGAGCATTCCAAACAGAAATATTTATGTCTACTGTTGTAGCAGCTGGAATTGTCTATGCAGGTAGATCATTATTTATTTGAAGATGAGAAAGTTTAGAAGGAAGGGTAGGTTCTCCTCAAAACTAATCTGTGTTTGAAAGCTGTCAGGGATACCTGAAGCTGCTTGTTGCCTCTCTGGCCCTGTCTGTGCACATGTAAGAAAATATACACATGCACACAACTATAGCCAAGAACAAAGAACAGAGTTTGCAGGATGAGAAAAGGTTAACTAAATCTAAGCCAAGTCAGCATGACTTGAAGTAGTTTCCAGGTGATATGTTGGATATGCCATATTTTTTATTGTGAGAATAGTCTATTATTTTAAGCGGTTTTAAAATCAGCTCAGATTTGCTATGTTCCTTTAGATGTTTTGCAGTTCTTCAATGTGAATGCAAGTCTTTCTGATTTTAACCTTTGATTGGAATTTGGCCCTAGTTTGTTTCAGCAGATATTGCCTTTTTTTGTCAGTCGCACAAATTATATCACTGAGTGGGACTCTTAAACATTTACCAGTGTCATTAAACACTGCTTAACTGCTGTCTTTGCTCTGGAATTGCTGGCTAAATACAAATAATGCCTATGAGGAACAATGGCATTGTTGCCATACCATGGTGTGTTTTGTCCAGCAGAAAAGCAGTGTGAACACTGTGGTTTACAGTTGTCGATGTTAGTGGTCTGGACTGTGCTTCCTGTAGCCAATTGAATGGATTCTCAGACATTTCTAACAATAAGCATCTCCACATGCCACATGTGAGACTTTGGTTTATTATGGTGATATTCAGCTGTCATAAGAGCTGACATGATTTCCCCACTGGTTCATAATCTGATTCATAATAGAAACAAAATTTTATTTGTGGGTACAGCTTATGGATTTTCTGATTATTTTTAAGATATGAATTTCAGCATTCAATGTCTCTGATGTTTTTATTGACCTGATTCTTGGCCTGATTCTCATGAAAAATACTGCATATGAGGCGTAATTCTTTACAGTTTTAGGAATAAGAATTGGTCTCACTAAGAAAGCCAAATGTAGATCTTATTTTCACAGTAATACTGAACTGGAGAGAATTAAAGACCTGTTCTAACAGATTTCAGCCACAAAAAAAAAAAAAAATGGTGACATGCCATGGTCTTCATTGGAGTCAATTCTGGTTGAATTGATCTGAGAGAGGACCCAGCAATTCTGTTTGCATGTTTAAAAAAAAATAAATTAATTTTGGTAGAGTTCATTATCTCTTAGACAGTTGAAGTCTTTTTACATTGCCAAGTTTCTTTCAAAGCTGGATTAAGATAAAGTTTAACAGTTTGCTTTCCTACTCTCCCTCAGAGCAGTCATGAGCTTGTGGTAGATGTATGCCGCTTTGGAGCACAGCCTGAATCTGTTCAAACCCAGGCATGGCTCACGTAAATGCTTCTTGGATTAAAACTGTATTCAGGCATAATGGCACACGCATTTGTAAAATAGTGAAAAGGTAAACACCCATAGCCATATACATTTTACACCATAGAAATCCTAGAGCTTTGACAAGCGCATCATGTAATCAACTTTGGTCAAACTTATTGGTATCATTTCAGTCTAAAATAGCCTAGTATTACTTGCAGAAAAATATGATTTATGGGAAAGCTCTGGAGGGATTAAAAAAACCACAAACCGCACAACCTTTTTTCTACAGAAAAAGATTCTTTTAATTGTGATTTAGTGAAGTAAACACCCATTCACCTTTTGACTGTCTTTCTTCAGTGGAATCACTTGTTCCAGAGGCACACTGAAAAAGAAAATAAAAATTAACAAATGAGTCCTCCTGAAGACTTATCTAAAAAGATGTGGTTTTATGCCTTTTCCACACTCCTTAATTCAGAAGTGGATTCAGACTTCACTAGAATGACTGCAATTATTTTTTTGGCAGAAGTTCACTTTCAGATGAGACAATTTATAAAATTCAAAGGTTAAAATCCAATATTGTGAGGGAAATTTATTTGCAATGGAAATTTTATCACCTAGTTCAGAGAGACCAGAACATTACCATAAAGAATTCTACATGTTTCTGTTAACATTGATATTATTTCCACATATGGTTTATTGAAATCAACAAATTGTATTGTTGTAAATGAAGCTCAGGAGATGCAGCTTATCTTAAGTCCATGCTTATCCATGTGTCAGACAAGGCCTTTTCATAAATTTATTGTGGTGATCTATATATGTTCAAGAAGAAAAAAAAAGGAAAGCAATTCATGAAACAGTGAGCAGAACACTCTGCCAGCATGACCTTGCACAGCCAATTCTCTGTGTTTCAGCATCCACAACTATAAAATGTGAGTAACGAGGTTATAAACACATCATTTTTATTGAGTAATGATGTTGCATGGTTCTATTTTGTCCTTTATGTCTTTTTGCTGTGTATTCTATTTGCTGGTAAAAAGCATGCAAATAGCTAATTACACTTCAGGGTTCTCAATCTTCAGTGCAGTGCAACTTGTGTATTTATTTGTATCTGTATAAAGGTGATATTGTTTGGAAGCAGCTACTGCCAAGTTAACTAAATGGAGCCAAATGTGTAGTGCTTTTTCAGTCTGCAGGTGTTAGGCAGCACAAGGAAATCAGGTTTGAAGCCTTAGAAAGTTTTCTAAAACTCATTTTTGTTTCCTAAAACCCAGTGCTCACCCCACAGCCTTCGTGTGCAAATCTGTGCAGTAAAATTAATGTCCTTTCTCTTTAAGCAGTTTGCGAATGATTAAAAAAATTTGCTATGGTTTAGTCTTACTATATTCAACATATTTTTGTTCACTTACTGCTCTTTCATGTATTTTTTTAATCTTTTCTTTCTGCCCAATTTACATGAATAAAACTCACTTCTTGATGGTTTCCAGTGCACAAACTCTACAGGTCACTGTTGTTTTCTTTGAAGTTATACCTTTGAAATTGAAAAAAGTGACAATAAAAAGCCACTATGTATATGAAATTATATTTGCCAATTTAGAATAAAGCCTCTGATGATAGTGTAATAGTAACACTGTACAAGTTTGCCCCTGTGGTCTGTACTTTCTGGGTCTGTCTTTGAAATTTTAACAGAAAGGAATGCTGCAAGAAACTTACAGACTTACAGGTCCATGGAAATACAGACAATAAATTGGTTTGATGCTGAATGTGTTATCTGTATGAAAACAAGGTCTTCTGTGGCCATTGTAGTAATTTTTCAAAAGTGTACTCCTCACTGGAAATTTAAAGCATCAAAGTGTGTTTCAAAGTGATTTTGTGGTGCAGTAATTAAGAAAAGAGAGATTGCCTTTTCTTTCCATTAAAAACTTTGTTAGCACATTTATCATCAAGGCGTTTGTGATGGTAAATTTAGCTACGCTTTTGTATTCCAAATTACAAAATTATTCTAAAATATGTTAAAAGTATTTAATGTAAATTTCACATTAAATTGCTTTATTGATATTTCTAAACATTTCGGTGTATTTCTCTGAAAATTTTGCTTCATCTTTGGTTTTTTCCATTTATTATTAGATATCTGCTGAGTTTAATAGAAATATACCTTATGTCCATCTTACTGTTAAGAGAGAGTATTAAGTCTTCTTTTCAACTCTGTTGCATTTCCTGTGAAGAAAACCTCATAATTCTCTACAGGAAATAAATACATTCATTGTGTTTATCGTCCAAAAGAACTTATGGCTTCTATTTAAGTTTCTTGTGCAGCCTTTTTGAAGTTATGCTGGTTGTTTAAATGTCTTTTTGTAGTGGGCAGATACAGGATTTGGGAGAAGGTATGGTCTAGCTCACTTTGCAAGCCTGTAGTGATCTCAGACATGGCTATTTGAAAGCTGCAAAACCTGCAAGAGATCTCTGTGGATCTCAGTGGCAAACACTGGAGAAACTCTGCTAAGCTTCTCTCAGCATAGTTTATAAAAATGATATTTCTAATTCTGTAAAATCTTATCTTTAAACTATTCCATCTCTTTCCCTCTCATCTATTTTAGTCATCCTTTAACTAAAAGTCTTAGATTTTAGACATTTAATCAGTTTGCCTCAGGCAAGCCGTGTGTCTTCCTCTGAATAGCCATTTGTTTCTGTATTTCTAAAGAGCATTGTAATAAGGAAGTTGGAGAGCTTCAAAGATACTAAAAGATATCTTTGTAAAATCTCATCCAGTATGCAATTCCTTTATTTATATGTTCAGTTTTTGAGAGTTTTCCATTGATGTGTACAACACAGGTAGGTAGGCTCCTGAATGTTAAGAGTAGACAATGCTATCAGTACTACAATGATGACCTAAGAAAAAGGGTACGCTTTCTGGGTAAAATACAACTTTTATTAGGTCAACTGACTTGTGTCCATACATCTGAGATCCAGTGCATTTATATCAGCTTTATTAATTAATTTAATATCAACTATTGCCCTGGCCATGCCCCTTTGTGTGTTGTACACTCATTTCAAGGGCATTAGTTTATTTACACATTTTTATACGAACATTTTACTTTTATGATGATTCTTGCAGTCATTCAAAGTAGAGATTTAAAGGGAGTGGAGGGATCAAAAAAAGTAAGACTAATAAGCAGTGATCACATGCACTGTAAAAAAACCCAAAAATAACACCACAAAAAAACCCTAAAAACCCCAAACAAAAGCAAAAACAAAGAAACCCAAACCCAAAGCTGTCACTATTATTTGTAGTACAGTAGTACCTCAAAAAAACCAACAGAGATTGAATAAGAACTTCACAGATAGTTACAGATACTTGTTCCTTCAAAGGAATTAGATGCAGCAAGCAAAACTACAAATGTAAACTTTATTTTCTCAAAGCTGCACAGTTCAGATTGGTGGCAAGATGAGGAGTTCCCTTGAAGGCTCCTGAGTATTGTCTCAGCAATCAACAAAATCAATGAAAATGACTATTTTTAGGAAACCAGTTTGTTGTGTGTAAGCAAAGTTTACTGCGATGCAGTTTAATACTGTAATTTTGACTGCCTGTCTGTCCTTTGCTTTTGCAATGACAACGGGCTCTCCATTTTTAGTGGCTGCGGCTTTAATTAAACTAGATTTTAACAGGTTACTTACAGTATCTTAGGTATTTTAAGTAGAAACTCCAATAAGGCCTTCATGATTAGGTAGGTATGTGTTTTACAGAGAAAAGCAGGAGCAAAAATTTATTAGATACAGTTTTATATGGAAAAATACTAAGAATTAGTGTGGTGCATAAAAGGAAGGATCATAGCCAAAAGTGGACTTTCTAGCCTAGATTGTTAAAGTAAATGACACAATCATTCAGCACCTGTTAGAATTTGCTGAGAGAGATGCAAATGTGACATATCTTGATTAGAAAGACCAGGGCTCTAGTTGGGCAGTGAGTGACTGCACTTTGTGGGAGCAGGCTGTGACCTGCCCTGTGAGGCTCCAGCAGGCTCTGTAAAGTAGGCCTGCCACAGCTTCAGTCAGACCGTCACAGGTGCTGACTTGGTGCCACCACTGAGGTGGAAAGAGCATGAGGAGACACAGGAAAAGGAGATGTGAGGAAACAAAGTGAAGGGGCTTGTCTGGAGAAGTGAAAGGGAAGAAGCACATGAAGAGGGTGTTGTTGAGGATGTGTCTAGAGGCGCACAGATGGAGGGAGGTGCTGTGTGCTGTCCCTGAGGGGGAACTTGGACAGATTGAAGAAGGAGCCCTTTCAGAAGTGTGAGTGCCAGTCCTCAGAGTGTGACCGCTGAAGGTAAAACTAAATGGGTAGCTACAGCCATGCTGGCAAAGTGGAGCAGTTGGAATACACTGGATAGCTCAAAGGAGGAGAGCAGTGCTGAGGGATAGGTGGGCCAGTGCCACTTGTAAACACTGCCCTGTGCCAAGGAAGGCAGCTTTGGGATCAACTGATGGAGGTCTCTGCAGAGCAATGGTCAATCCAGTTCATCCTGCCAATCAAATACCCCTGTGGAGGGACTGGGGAAAAAAGGAGGCAATCAACTGCAGTTGGTTGGACTGTGGGAGTGTGTTTAGAAGCAGGGAAGAAATGTCCCTGAAAAGCAGTGATCACTAATGCCATGTCTGGGCAGCTGGGCACTGTTGCTGATGCCACTCAGGTATCATCTGCTAAGCTGAGTGATCAAGGAACAACACACGCATACCATAATGGTGTGAGCACCTGGAAAACAGGTATGAGATTAGCAGCATGGCCAAGTGATGAAGTAAGGAGTCCAGTAGTATGATCAGCATTGAAGAAAATGTCAAGAAGGGCTGAAAATATTCCATGCTACTTGCACCAGGAGTAACAGATATTCCTGAACAAAGGGGGGAGCAGCTATGATGAAGGGGACTAGTAACTCTATTTTGAATTTCTAGTCATATTCAGAAACCATTACCAGGTACTTCCAACACGTTCTGGATTCCACACATGATCTTAATGATGAAGGATTCCACATCCCATTAGCAGTCTTCTGAGCCATACAGTTCTCCTGAGAGCCTGTTTCAGCAAGTTGGTTGATGTTCCTGTGTGATGCATACAAAATATATTTAACAATTAAAGTATTTTTTCCATTCATCATTTAAATCAAATTACAAGGCATTGAATAATTTATATCCCCCAAAAGATGTTAGGCTATTAAATAGCAGGAATAATGTTAGGTTTATTAAATTGTTGCAGAGAACTCTTCTCTATCTTTGGTACTGCCTCAAACTCTTCATTTTTATCCAATAATTGTTCCATTTTTGGCTTGATTGTAGGGTTGTTTCAGAGTTTTTTCTGTTTGTTTCTTTCATTTTTGAATGTTTGCTGGGCAAATCTTTTCAGTTCAGGCATTCCCCAGCTGGTGCATCCAGTCACTGAATTCTGTAAAAGAAGGTTATTCTCAAAACTGTGTGCCTGTGTATTCTCTGCATTTGGAGGCAAATGCACAGCTCTTTCCCAGATCTGTATTTCCCTCCTGGCAAAGGGCTGCATATTGCCTCAGTGCCTGGCTCGGTGATGTATTATCATATTTATATAAATGGATGCATGGTCTCTACTGAAGAGTTTTCAAAGAGGTACAAAGGCATGTGGAGGGACACTTTAATTGTATGTAGGTTACTTTTTGGCAAGCTCAGATGCTGACTATGTGAGAAGAGCAGCAAAAATGTTATGGTTGATTTTGCCCCTGAATTTTGGCAGGATGATTTCAGTACCCCCAAGTCTAAATGAAATTATCCTTGAGATAGTTACATTTACAGATAGAATTTTGTAGACACAGTTATTGCAATCCAAAAAGAAAATGGGAAAAGAAAATTTCATTGTGATCAGGAAAGTTAATGTTCAGTTTGAGGGAAGAGTTAAAACCATAATGCAGGGGTCGTACATAGACCTTACTTATCCCAGAACCACTGAGATGAAGAAAAGGAAGCATTTGGAGGATGATAACAAGGGTGTTATGATGGGTAACATGTCATTCAAGTGCCAATGCAATGGGTAATTCCATAAGCCCTCAGGAGGACAAATGTTGCCGAAACATGACAATTTATTGATTGAATTTCCTAATACATTTCTTACCATATTTTTCTCCTGCAGTACTACAGTGAATTCTGTCTTGTCTTTTGGCACAAAACTAAAGGGAAGAGAGTGTAATGCGGCAGCAAGGTGCCAAGCCCAGAGTCTATCTGTCTTCCCAAATGAGGAGGGTGAGGAAGTAGCTTGCTTGTTCCTGCAGAATATGGAGAACTTCTCCATAGAAGATGGAAGGTCCAGACAGATGTTGTCAAAGAAACTGATGGTAAGGTTTAACTTCTCTCACATAAAAAGATAGAAAATGGTGATAGGAGGTATATTTGTGAGAGGGAAAACTGATTTTCTTCTACTAGAAGGCAGATGGGATAGGATAGTTTTTACTTGGAGGGAAACAGGAGAGGGGGAGTAATCAAGGAAAAAGAAAAAACATGGCTTGATTTGTAATGGTGACTCCTAAGTAGACATTTTGATTTGTGATTTCTAATTGCAAAAATACATAGAAACCAACCCCAAAACATAGTTCAGTTCTGACCCCATCCTGACCAATACTACCTTTTTTATGTTATAACAAAGTTTTATTGGTGGGTGCTGGTTATGAATGCTGGATGTGTTTCATGTGCTTTAACAGCTTTGGAAAGAGCTACAGTGTTATATTTGTAATGAAGCCTAAGCTCAGTCCGTATTAAAAAAGTGACCACATAAATCAGCTGTGTTCTCCATCTCAGTCAGTGCCTGATAGTCATACAGCTGCAGAACACAGTACTGAAATAAATATTAATTCATCCACTTTAGCTGCAGTTTCTACTTACTGCTATATTGCATGATTTGTCTGTGTCTAGCTATATCAGTTGACATCAATCCAGAGTCTCGCAGGTCACCTATGTAGACACTTTATGAACTGGAGGTAATAAAGTTATGGTGCAAATTAAACACTTACAGGGAGGATAATTTGCTTGCGTTTGTAAGTGAAAATAATCTGTGTATCCTTCAACTCAATACAGGAAACTGTAGCAGT